>JAODUI010000031.1:3341313-3358277 GCA_027563995.1 Papilio gigon
ACGGATTAAAATAAATCATTTTAATGGAGTTACCGATTTTTCTTAACGTCAACTTTTTCCGTGCGTTATCATTGTCACCTCGCAAAGGTCACTCCGCGCATTAAACCAATCAGTCAAGTTTACTCATGAGAATATCATTGAAGTAAAACATAGCATTTTTAATTCGTATTAGAAATAGGATTAGTACTTTTAAGTATGATAAATGACTATCTTCTTATCTAGTCTAAAATATATTTAACACCATTTGTTTCTTCATCATTTCAGAGATAGCGATTTGAACACACGCAGTCTTCATATCAATGAACATTTGCCGTTTTGTTTTTGGTTCAGCATAAGAAGTGGTAATCCATCATTTTAGTGCTATTTGTTAAACGCGTCTACCACCTATCGGTATGCACTCAGTTTTGTTATGATCCGTGTAGACACGTCTCTTTAAACATGACGTAATACGCACGATACGTTAACGATACGACAGGCTTTAACATTCAACATTATCCATATATTTAAGCATAGCTTTCTTTGAAACGTAACTTGTTGTATATGAATGTTTTTTTTTAACAGATTAATAACGAGAATTGAATTCTACGAGATATTGAGTGAGATTTCTTTCGCTTTATAAACTTATTGGCAAGAAAGGTAGTGTAGTCAAATAATCACAAATACAGTCAAATACAGCTGTGATGATGTTAATTAGAAACGAAATCCATAGATGTAATGGTTTAAAATTAATTCATCTTTTATTTTGCTCCAGAAGATAATTCAACAAATCAATTGATATCAAAAACTTTGTCCTTGAATTTAAAGTGATCGCGAGACGGTCGTCTCGTTTGCGTATAAAGGGTATGATGAGGCGGGCGTGTGACGTGTGCGTCGTTTTGTGTCCATTACCTGCGCGCGGCGACCCGCGGGACGGCCGCTGACGCTTCGCCGCTGTCGCACACTTTCACACTGGCGTATTAAAACGCTTTAAAATAACGTTATAGGTAATTATAGTCGTAGATTGCATCCAACAAATATAAAGTAAAGATAATGTAGTTAAAGTAGTTATTACTTTTTTGACAGCAATTCATTCTTGTTCTATAGAAATTTTGAACAGCTATCGTTTTAGAAGCGTTTACATAGTCTAACAAGTTTTATTCATTCCGTCAAGGCTAGAAAATTGTAGAATTTCTGTAAATTGGTTTTGGTCATTTTTTTATCATTCTTTTTAATGACTTTAAAAACTTTTAAACGAATTTCATTTGCACATTAAAATTTATGTATACGGTACAGTAAATTTTGTTTGATGAGGAATGATGTCGTTTTTGTTGCGTTTAAAAGCGCCAGTGGTGTCATCCGAATTTGTCTTATTGGGCAATGAGAATGATATGCAGCAACAAAAGGGTTTCTGAGAAGCAGCCGTCGACTCGTTCGTCCCATTGACTCACTCGATACGTGTTGTTTAATAATAACCGCTTCCTTTTACAGGCATTTCGCCTCGCTAAGTATTGTTACGCTCGAAATTGTTTTGTGTAATTGCAGTGAAAATTACTACTTAAAATTATCTTAATTTTTATCGCTGTACGAAGATTAAATTAATGTTAAAGGCTACATTTTATATTGAGTACACGTTAATTTTTATATAAGTGTACATAATTACTTCATTTCTTTTTCACAGTGATATTTTCCCGGGCGATGGAACGATGTTATTGGATCTTGTTTGTTATTTTTAACCTTAACGGAAATCACACTTATATGTATGCATTTTCATAGTTAAAAATATTTAAAGTCCTCTCTAGAGATAGAACTTTTATTTAAATTTGTTATCTACTAAGAAACATTTCATTTTTCATAATATCGTTTTTACCAAGTGAGCCTAGACCACGGCAAGTCCGTAATCACTGCCTACCCCTCTGGGTTGCTGGTTGAATTGTGTTGTTAACTTCAATTATAAGGTATCATTAGGGAGCGTTTACTTATTTCTCGTAATGTAATGACATGTGGCAGTGCAAGTCGTTTTCATATCTGGCGGCATGGCGCGGCGCGGCGCCGCGCAGGGCGGATTATGCAACCCACTTTCACCATGCGTTAGACGAGAGAGAGTCCCTGAGATTTCCTATTACTGCATTACCATCGGAGTTAGGAAATAAGAGTTGCACGTACGTAACATATTGCATGAAACTGTTTAATAGTCGTGCAAATTGTTGCTGCATTTCATTGCATATTTGCACTTGAGAATTATAATTATACCGGCCGTATAGAAAACTGTTAATACCATTACCGTTTAATTTTAATTTTAGAAGTGTTACGATGTTATTGAATACATCTTACTCTATCCTAATTATTTCTTATTATATTATATGAAATTACATTTCTTTTGTTTCATCAATATAACACAAATGAACTGTATTTTTGATAATGTGTCGTCAAAGATCATTCGCGATAAAGCATTTGGTAGCGACCTCTAGCGGGCAAGGTTTTTCCGCGCAGCGATGGACAGGAAGGAGGAAAATTATACAATAGTCGAGGCCTTGCGACATCGCAGACAAGATGAGCACAACATTATTTCATTGTTTAACTTAATCTTTAGTAATATCAACCTTTAACTGTCTCTAAAGGGTTATACTACGAACTTGAACAAGATTTTTTTTATATCGGAATAAATTTTATAATATAAAAAAGTTACATGAAGTTTAACAATCTTGACTAAAATAAGAATATTAATTATTTAATTTGACAAGTGTGAACATAAAGTATTTTGAGTTGGCATATTGTTTACAGTTGGTGAACAACGATCGTAATCTTGGATACAAGTTGAGACGCGAAGCGGAACGCGGACTAGCATCCCACGATGCTGATGTTAGGCTAGTAAGATACGAGCAATACCATACAGCCTCTCCGTATTGCAGTGAAGCAGTATACAAATGCTCCTCTCATACCAACGCATACTTACTGTCAGTACTGTCTTGTCTAATACTGACTCAGTGTTTTACCCCCTTGTGATATTAGCATCATCCAGATTTTTGATCTATCGCGCCTATTAAACATGTCTCTATGTTTCTTAGTAATTAATGAAAAAGAGAAGGCACTGTTTTCTATAACACAGATCCCAACCTACCACAGGATGTACTGGCTTCAAACACAGAGATCTTGCCTGGGGCACTATTAGAAAGTACACGTGCTAAAACAAGGAAGCCTGGAAATGACGTGGGACACATAAACATTAACAAAACTCATTGGAAACCAACGCAAGACTGCATGATGACTCATGCAACCTGGAGTTAATAAACAGCAAGACTATGTAGCCCCCGTCATCTATAGAAACTGCAAAGCTAAGAAAAGTAGCAAGCGCTTACCCTAAAATCCAGCTCCATACCGCCATACTCCAAACCCGTTCTACCCACTCCCCTCCTAGAAGACTTGAAAAAGAGGCCAAAGTGTTAGCAGCAAAAATAAAAGTAACGGTCCCAACAGTGTGGCAAATCACAAGCATCACAAATGCCCTGTGATTGTTGCCCTGTGTTTAATCCCATACTCAGGGAGAAACTATCCCCGCTATGTCACACTACTGGCATCCCAACACGGAAATGTTAGAAAACAGGCACAGGGAAACAGTAGAAGATAACAATGTAACAAGGTCTCTGACTTAAACCATGTCAGGGATCAAAGAAAAAAAGCCTACTACAGGTAGCAGAGCCCCAGCGACCATGTAAAATGTTTTGTTCAGTAAAGAGTTTTATTACCAATATATATTTTTTTTAATCACACCGAGAAGATTGCATCTTGTTCATCAAATATTTGAATTTTATTTATTCTCATCGAATACTTGGATTCCACATTATAAAGAAGTCATATTTAAAAATGACCGAGAACGTTAGGCGCAGAAAAACTCTCATTATAAAAATAAGTTTAAAGTTAGCAATATGTACTAAAGATTTTAAATTCTGTCGAAAGTTTCTACATGTTAAGTGAAAAGAAATCTTGTATTGTACATCCGATTTCCAGTGATTACTGTCATTCGAGGGCTATCTCTAATTTGTTGGATGTAAGACATAAATAATTCAACGCTGGTATGCAAGTAAACCTCTGGTGTAATTACACGTAGTACAGCGCTAAGAATACGGTGCAGTATCGACTGGCTCGCGCGGCCGCGTATCGCCGACGATCGGATTCTCACGGGCGTTGACGATATTCGCGGCCATTAGCCCCGGAGTTGTGAGAACTATGCTGACTGCAGTGGATAGGGCATCCCCTTTTAGTTTATAACAATGATGTCAGGATTGACTGACCCTGATAGTTTTTTTTTTGTCTAAATATTACTTATTTATTACTATTAACAACTTACTTAAACCACTGACCAAATTGTAATGAAATTTTCAAATTTCTTGACAAGATGCTTAAAGAAGTAAAAAATTTCTATCAATACAAAGTGCTTTTGCACTATTTTTTCAATTCACATTATTTTACTCCGCATTGAAACGACGGGTTGAGCTAGTACTTGATACACGGGCCTAATAAACCTCTATCTTGCGTAACGTGATGATCAACGACATCACGATGTCATCGGGTGAGATTGAAATGCCATATCCATGTTGAAAGAGGCTCTGCACATACTTTCAAAGCTCCGCGGCTGCAGCTCGCAGCTCTTCTAGGTGATTTTATTTATTTAAATATGCGTGAACTTCGCTCGCCACTGCTCCTTTGTCTCGGCCTTTGTGTTGCTAATATAGTCAGTTCTCTTCCTGGTCGTCTTAACGCGTTATCTGACTGCTGTTTCGTACATATTAATGAAGGTTAATATTTTTTTTCTTCTTTAAACAGATCAATAACAATATTATAATAGTTTTGTGCCTATGTAGGAACAGACTTAGTGCTTACGGCGCATAATTGTCTATTTTTTTTTCAGTTTCTTATCGCTGTTAAACGATTATTTAAATCATCTTGATCTTAGCGTATTGGTTGATACGGCTTATAGACAAAATTCTAAATGGCAAATGTTACATAAGTAGTTAAAAAATCTATTGTGTATTTATAAACGTCGCAAATGCTAGAACTGCGCAAGTCTGTTTTATGTAACGACCAGCCTTGTAGAAGCCGCAGGCAACACGTCACGTGAGTTTTATAGCTTCGACCATAAATTTGTCGTCATTTATGTTGTCGATTTGTTCAACACTATCATTGCGGACGCGTACTTCGAGCACAATGTCCACAAAACGGATACGCAAGCCTGCACACTTGAATCATAAAATACAAGACATACCTAAAAATAAAACAATTTAATCTCGACGTACAATACCATGAATGTAAACTTTACTTTCGTGTTTACGGTTTTTAAACGAATTAAGGTCGAAAATGATCTGCAAGGGCTCACGAATTTCGATGTATCGTAGTACCAATTCGGCAAAATTGAAGGAACGATTATGTGCCTTCTCAGCATCGACGACGTGAATTTAAACGTTTTCTTGAGAACTGTCACGTAAATTAATGAAGATCTTTGAAAAACGAAGTAAAAGACACGGCGACGGATAAGTCACCTCAGAGGCTCGTCCGTAAACTCGACAATCCTCGCGCCTCGTAAAATATTTTGCAGTTTTCTGCTTTAGCTGAAACCGATCGTTATTATTTTTTAGGTTCCGTGAGTATGGAAAAATGTCGCATCATATAAATGATTCACTGTTTCCTCATACTGTTCTATATTCAATTTTATTAGTAATAAATAAAAAATAATTTTCAGCGCCTTGAATTACTGTTAAAATATATGCATCATTTTACGTCTTTTTTGTCTCAGTCTATCGAGTAAAATGAGAAGAATCCGTAGAGAGCAACTACGCAAACAGTTTATTGAGCTGTGTCGTTGAAACACTTTTTCTTGATTTTCGACCACTACGTGATTGAGGGCGCGGTTAATCTCGCCGTGCACCCAGCGAGATGCTCCGCTGTTAAGACCCATTCACATCGCAAGTGCGAGAGGGAAGCAGGCTCGGTGCTGCAAGACTTAACTCGAAAGAGTTCGTTTGGAATCGCGCAAACGCATTCACAATACGCCGAGTTCGCGCCTCAATTTCCATTGTGAATGAGCCTTTATATTTCAACACAGCGGCACGTCTGTTGCGTATGACAAGATGAGAAAGCCGTTTGTGCTTTTATGACAACTCGGTGAAATTTTCACAAGTGATTATAATAAGACCTTTCGTCTTGTCGCAGTCTAAGCCCCATTCTCATTACTTAAGTGAAAATATGACACCAATCTCTAACGATAGTGATAAATAATATTGTTACCAAGTGATCTTTTGTTAATATGACAATTCTTACTATAACAATTATCACGAAAGATTTGATGTCACTTCTATCACATCTATAAGTCGGCCTATGGTTTGACCATTGACCACGAATTATCTAGAACTGTTGCTTTGTTGTATACGAAAGTCTACATAGACAGTAAGCCCATTGGTACCTATATCAAAAATTAATAATTCGATAGAAGAGGGGATAGAAGCAAAAACTTAATACATCCCGTTACCCATTAGTAGAATAGAGTCGAAAGCAAGAAAGTAGTTTATCCTAAGCGAAGGCGGACAATGAATCTTCGCGTGTTCCTATGTGTGCTCAACCGCTATAAGCATAAAATTGGCTGCGACGCGCGGAGCCGGTCGCTGTGTGGGTGAATATTATTGGCAGCACTCCGGCACTCCGGCACGACAAACAGATTTAAAGGCTACTATTCATTAGACGACTGCGATGTCGAAGACCTTTTACAGAATTTGCGTAAGCGGCGCCGCAGGAACGGAGTATCTGAAACGAAATCGATTCGGTCGCTTTGTGTATGGGGAGCTTTAGTCCGTTCTGGATGCAGGAAGGCTCCACAAATAAAATATGTGACTGGAAGGCGACGGCGAGGTGCCGGTGAGATGAGGCTGCGCAGGCTCGTTGAAAGAAAGGGAAGCATCGATTGGACGCGTGTTAGAGCGGGACGGGGCACGCTTGGCTATCTGGAGAAACGCGAGCACCTCATTTAATCGGTACGCGCTTCGTTATGTAGGATAAGAGAAAATTTGCGAAGCTCCCATTCAACATTAGTTTGAATTGTTTCGCGTAAATAAGTAGGGTAAGTAACAATATTGTTTATTGCCGTCGCTAATCGCAAAACTATATCGACTGATCAATGCAAACAGAAAAATAAATTAATTACATATGTACGTTTTATTCTTATTTATTCCTAACAAACATTTGGTTTCTACGATACTCTTGACTATCATCTAAAATATATAATGTCTTCTTACATTATGTAAATGTGTCAAGGAAAGACGTAAAGAATTGTACTGATTCATTATTTATGATTTGTAAAATGTAACATCTGCTTTTTGAGGTGTACTATAGTTTAAAGCGCTTACAAACAAAAGTAACTTATTACCAGATGCCGAAGGCTCGGCGCAGGTTACATATTGTCATAAAGTTAGTCGTCGCCGCGTCGGTAAGAGCACAGGCCGGAGAGAGCGCGGACAAAACTCAAACACCGTTAACTGAGGCCGCTCTGTTGTAAGCTCCATTAAATTTGTACACATTTAGGTATCTTAAAATATTACATTCAGTAAAGTAAATATTTAAAAATTCGTAATTTTTTTTTTATTTTAAGTATATGAAAATATTATAGTAGAAATATTTATAAACAGTATTTTATACAAGGAGGTTGCATACGCAGTCGAATACTTTGTACTCGGATACATTACCAACTATTTTTTAGAAATAGTAATCAGCACGAAATACTAAATAAATATATAAAAGTATCAAATCCAATAATTAAAAATTATTATTTACTTTACATAGTTGTAAGGTCTGTTTTAAATGTTATCTCCCGAGCTGTTAATATTCGCGCCACTTTTTATGTCATCGGATATGACGTTCTCGGGCACAGATACAAAAAGTAGCCGACTATAAACTTTAATGCATGAAATACAAACACATTTGTTTGTGATCATAACGCACCATAACAGCGTACCGTTCTTTCGTTTTACAATGATAGCCAACTTGCGACTAGCGGTATCTCTACGGGTCAATTAACCTAAAAATTCACGTTACAATGAACATTTAAAGATTTTAGCTGTAAAAAAATACAGTCCGCGTATAAAAATTTCGCGAATGAATAACGTATTAACGGGCGAGCTCAAATATCAGTTATGATTTGTTTTTACAATATTTTTTTAGTAATATAAGTAAAGATAACCTGAATATTTAATGTCATAGTACATTAAAGATAAAACATTTACCAAAGCATTATATATTTAAACATCTTAAAAAAATTATACTACAGATTGTCATGTAAATAACTTAAACATACATTGACAAGCTGCTATTTCTTTGGCTTTCCAATTATGTAAATTGAAAAAAAATGGGAACAAATGAAATATTAAATCACAGGACACCGTAGTCTCTTGAATTAAACACATATTCAAGAATACAACAAAACCGCGTCTTAATTAAATAACAAAATCTAAAACACTGTACTTTAATAGGTATTCTCCTTGCAAATTATCCCACAAAGCTTGGCGCAGCGGCTAGGAGGCATCACAATCCCTACGTATATGCTTATAGCGGGCGTTTGCCCTGGCGTGCATTCCGGTCCCCGGCAAGCGGCGAGCGGCGAGAGGCGGCCTCAGCTTCCATTAGACACATTTACTGCCTGTTGCCGTCTTCATTTTATTCTGTATGCCTTTTATTACACCGGCACACACGCTCCTAGGCAAACTATTAAGTAAACATTTACCTGGTTTATTATTAAAAAATGTTGCCCGGTACACTTCGAAAACATCCTTCATTTCATAGTTTCAATAGTTGCGGTTGCATACTGTGGAAGGGGTACATGTCCAGCAGTGGGCAGAATAATTGATGATGATAAATAGTTGGAGATTCGCGTGCATCATCCCCAGTACACAAGTCTTATCGCTCAGGGTCCTTTTGAAGAGTTAAGGTGTTAATTAACCTTCCCTTACTGTAATCGAATAATTGATTAGTGTAAGGTGTAAGTAATGATTTTTGGAGTATTCACTAAATAAAGGGTTTGCGTGAACAAAGAGGTCGGATCAATGAAACGGATGCATGCTAATGTGGGATAAATACCAACACATCGCACGGTGGCCTGCACGCACACACGCGGCCCACTCACACATGCGAGTGTAATATATGAAGGCATTTCTGCAGGGTTGGTACAACGCTTTTATCTTATTGTCATTCTTTAAAACTGTTCTACAGTATGTTTAATGTAAATCATACTTTAAATGTGTGATCATTAATAAGGATAGTTCGGGGTTTTAATATGATTCGATACGATTGAAAGGAAAAGAACATTGTCGGTATTGATACTATGCAAATTGATACTTTGGTTCCGCCTAAGTACGATATTAGGAGTGATAATAACGGATGACTGTTTTCACTAGGTCTTCGGCTCGTAACAACCCTAAATATAACGTGATGTTTGATTTGAAAATATGTACAATTGAGTAACTCTTGTTCGATTAAATCAATTAAAAGATTGTTTGATTGAAATAAGGAACGTTAGAAAATGTATCAAATACTTTTATGTATTCGTCTCGATATATAATTGCTATAGAAATGTAAATAAAACAATTATTAAACGGCGACACGTTTTTTAAAAAAAAGTGTCATATGGTTAGCGTGTGTACATAATATTAGTACAGGAAAACTCAGGAAGCCTTAACTTGTCCGACATTTACGATTCGACTCAATTCATTGCTGCTTTAGTATGGAACGACACTTTTATAAGTCTTACACGGGTAACATTGTACGTTAAAATTGAGAAAACACACAAAAACATGTTGAACTGAAGGTGTTATAGTAGGGATTAGCAACTCCGCCAGCCTCACGGAATGTTTTTTTTTTCTTTATTTTAGAGGACACATTGCCATTTAACATCAGAGGTCCTCTCGTCATTCACTTTTTTTTAATTTACCTGTGTGAGGACAGAAGTCGTTTCGGACATCGCGACAGCCTAAAGATTATGCATCTTCAACCTTGACGCGCGTTAACAGGTCGCCTTTTTAAATATGACAGCGGCAAAAACAAATGCACTCGCTCGAAGGTAACGTCCAAGATTTAACTGGCTTTATCGTATATTTAAATATTTCTGTGCGTGTGCTTGACGTAATTTACTAAATATAAAATCAAACCGGTTCGTATGGTATACCTAAAGATTTTACAGTGACATTTTCATATGCCGTTTTTTTGATTTTGAATTAATTTGAAATGCGACGCGCGCACCGTTTCGTACACTCATAAGTGAAATAAAAATGTGTTGCTGCATATCCCGCCTATCTGTACTATATTATATTAGGTGCAAACTTTTTTCAACTTTGTTACGTAGTATTTCGGCAACCACGGGACAGATTTGAATAATTCTTTTTGTAGATGCAAGCCGTTCACTTAAGCTAGGTTTTAGGTTATGTATTATCACAATATTAAACTTAGAAGGAGAATTCAGGGGGCTACACGGGAACTGCCATATGAAGTCATTTGCCATGCTTTATATAATAGATATATAAGTGGATCTACACAGAGTAATTGTGGCACTCAATACTTTTAGATAGGTTTTAGTCACAATTTGTAATTGTTCGTATGAAAAACTAACAAATTTAGTCAAACTATTAGCCCAAATTGGTTCTGTAGAGTTACATGTTTCATATATGTATTTATATGGATATTTTGAGGTCGACATTCTTTTAAATTGAATAGATAATAATCCCGAGCAAATAAAGACGATGAGTTAACTAATCAAAATTCTTTGTTAAATTGAACAGTACCGATCGTTGTGAAATCGAGATAAAATCGATTTACGAAACGTACGAAAATGAAGACGTAACAGTGCGACTTAATTTGCAAGCGATTATATTCGTATCAGAATCGAAAACAATAAAGTGTTCGGCGCCAGTTCTAATTCGCTATGCTCGGAGCGCTCGCCCGCGCCCGCGCCGCGCGACTCCACAGATCCTGAGCGTCGATTCCGTATTCGGCCGGAGTCCGGGGTCAGCGCGTTCCCTAGCGCCCGGAGGAAAACCCGTTCCGACATTTCAATATCACACCGATATAACCGATACACGCTACCCGTTTATTTGGTACGTATTTATCCAATACATCGTCCGCTAACATAAGGGCGTTAGACTGGATATGTACGGCTTGTGTTGGTGCGCGGGTTATGCGGCTTGTACCTCGAGACGTAATATTTTGATAATTTAAATATAATCGATATATATACAAGTCTATTAATGTTATACTTCTAATTGTTTATTTAATTATTGCTTCCGGAAAGAGATGCAAAAAACGTTTCACTGACGAACTTTATTTCGACAAAAGTTTTTCCTTGGTGACAACTTGTCCTTTTAATGGTAACAATTTCAATACATTATTAAGACAGTCCATAAGTCTTTGCAAATTGAGATCAGATATATTGTGTTAACATGCAGACATAAATTTCTGGGCAAGCTCTAACGTAGATTGTGAAGATTATCTTCAACAAGATTCCGAGATGTATTTAGGTAGATGTATGTTGTAACTGGATACTACGATTCCAGGATACGTGTTCTTAGAATAATAACTAAATCTTTAACAGTACCGATAAATAAGGTATCTATATTTCACAAGAAGCTAATACCGATTGCCACTTAAATCGATATTGACTCGATTCGACTTAAGATTAATGAAGCGTTGACGGCATGAGGAATGTTGCAGTTATTAAATAGCATGTTTGATCAATTTACAAACCCGTTCTTTAATTTACGTTAGTATAACAGTACTGGACATATTTTTTGTGAACGTTTTACTTGCGAGACGCGGATGTGATCGACGAGCGCGCGTCATATCGACGTGATTCGACAAATATATCGACCTTGCTCGCTTTCAAATATTAAATCGTTTTACTGAATAGTCATTGTACTGAAGGTTTACACTTGAGTATATTTTTAATATCACCTTTAATAGAATAATATGTAATTTATATTTGAATCATAAACTTTTACTAATACGATAATTTTGTAAAGAAACTAATAATAAATTTGGTAAAAAAAGGCAATTGTTTTCTATATTATGATTTACTTGGTGTCATGTAGAACTCGCTTGATTTATCTAGCAACCCAAAAAGAGCATGAAGATGGAAGTCTTTCAGAATCCCTTAAAATGTATAAAGTATCCAAAAATCTTATAGAAAAGCTAGCATTCAATGGCCAAACGCTAGGCCTACGTTCTATCTTGGTATTATTTGACATTCCAGTAGGTTCGGTTGTTAGAAGTGGAAAACAAGTGTCGAGACACAATAGTTGGAAACGCTCATTGGCTACGATTCGATAATAGTGAATAAATACAGCGATGAGTTATCGAGTCTGATCTCGGGTCGTCGGCCGCGGTACCGTTCCGCTTGCCCCTGAACGCGACTAAACTAACGCCAGTAAGCTACGAAACTCTGCATTAGGGTATTTGGAGGCGACGAAATACAAAGATGTTACAATTTTTTGGTTATTTAGTATTTTCAATTAGATTTTAATACTGAATAACTTATAAAGCTGTACTATTAAGAAAGAACATGAAGGCGCCGTTATAAATAACATCCAACAGTAAAAATCTTCCAAATAAAACCTGAACTAAGGCTAAAAAGCGACTGCTGTATTTTTCGTCGATGACATACATAATAGATCAAAAGAAGTCTTCATGATATATATTTCATCTTTTTAACTACAATTTAATTTAAATTAAATATAGTTAATTCTTTCATGGTATTCGTTTTTTATTAACAATTTCATTTTACAGTTATATATTACCATATGTTTTTCCAATACAATAAAAAAACATGCTATAGCATTATATTATAATATTATTGAATGCATTAGCAATACTTATATATATATATATATATATATAGCGCATCCATAGACTCTTAAACATTTGATTTATCTACGTTGAGGTGCGTTTTTAGACGAATTCCGACGTGACCATTCCGCTAATCAAATTTCGTAACTGCGGTTACAATTCCATTACATTTTTTTCAGTTGATCAATTATTTTGTACCGTTAAGTGGATATAGATGAATGTCAGTGGAGGCTATATGTCGTATAGAAGGGAACATTGTTACATTAGGTCTGGACGAGGACACCTAGGCTGTATCGAAACGGATTTACTCGTATATATAGTAAATATATTATTTTATACAACGATAATTAATGAACGGTTGAGCTCTGTAAATATTTATAAATTAATTTAATTGGGATATTTTTATTATTCCATATAAAAAATAGAAAGGTCAATCTGGTAATTCTGGTTAGAATCTTTTTATTTAATTGTCTTCATGTAAGCAAAATTGACAAGATGCGTTAAAAAACAATAGAATGTCCCAACGTTAATTTAAATACGATATAACTGGAATTTCACTTGCGTGTCTACCATTTATCACGCACTATCTCATATAAATACAAAACTTGAAATGCAAATAACCGAACAGTTCCATAGATAAAACAAGAAATTACTTAATTACGTCTCCAGTTTTTTTATTACTTTTTTTTTTACTGAACGATTTTGTACTTCATCACTTTTTTAATCTAACTAGACATGATAATTAACTTGATCATCTAAATTGGCGTTAATTTGAAATGGTTACAAAATATTTTTGTGATACTGTGATATTATTTTTTATTAGCACTTACAAAGACTGCTGTGAACGCGTGTAAAACTAATTTGAATCAATACTAGAAGTAACGTTCATGTTTACAATTTATCTTTAAAATATTATAACAACAAATAATAAGTTAATATGAGAACTAGACAGTACGGTGAATCAAATAACTTCATATAAAAATACACAAACAATTTAATTATAAAGCCCTGTAAAATAATTAATCTTATGTCGTGTATAAACAGTAAAAAATTAAATAAAATTAAACAAAGCGAACTCCAAACACATTAATGACCAATTATGCGGTAGATGTCGCTGCGTCCCAACAATAGCTATAACAAAAGCAATAAAAGTCACGATGTTTGGAGTCCCATGGCGTCCCATAGCGTCCCATAGCCCATCGCGCAGGGAAGATCTGTTAACGAGAACGAAACACGTCCTAGTACAAACCGCATAGATTAAACAATGCCTCCACTCATAGCCTCGTCAGCATTATTAAATTACTTATTACTTACACATCTCTCAGAAGCTAATCCCTTACAATGACAGAGTTTACAAATCAATTATTTTCATCTGTTCCGAATAGACGTTTGTTGTCGGAGGCCAAGACACGCTTCGGGTCGCTGCGCCACTCTAGTAAGTAAGTATTCCAAATATGTTATTTCTTAAATTGATTGGTTTTTTGGTTTTCAAACTTATAGTTAAGATTACGTGTCATCCCTATTAACAATAAATTTTGGTTTAAATATAACACAAATCCAAACTAAACTAAACGTTTGAAGAATCGTATTAGGTATACTGTTCTCATTTATGTTACGCTCTTGAATTGCAATCGTAAGCTTATGTTGTGAAAAATCTAAATTTATTATTTCAGTTGCAATAATTTTTACCAGCACTATGTATAGCGTTTCACTTTAGTACCTATTTGCCAGTCTGTAGTAGTTATCTATAGCGGGCGCGTCGAGTAGGGCGACGACAGGCGCGCGCGCAGGTCGCGGCGGCGAGGTCAACGACCGGCCCGTTACGCGGCTTACGTAACGTAGCTTACGGGCTCGTAGCGATCGCATTAGCCATTTAACCCCGTAGCGGGACCAATCTGCCACACTTCGGAACTGACCGTGAAACTCTTAGCCAGTATTATAATTACATAGATTTGTACCTCGCAATGACTAGGTAGAGATATAATAAATTAGACTATATCAGCACAGAGACGATATACAAAAAAGATAGTACAGTTCAAAAATTGGCGCAAATCATAATGTTAATTATTCTTGTATTTTTAATAATTATTATTTAACAGATTTACTATGGTAAAATGGGTTAAATATGTTCACGATATATAGTATAATTTCAATTTTATTTGTACGTGGGTAATCGTTTTGTTAGTGTTAAGTTTATCAAGCAAAGCGCGATGTTAAATGTAACCTCATAAAAACTAATTTGTATTGTAATCTGAGAACAGCGTGTTTATTAATGTTATACGGAAACACAATTAAGATATGTTCCCGTACAGTACATGTCGGGGATAAGAAATATATTAACTAATGCATGTTTACTTTATTCACTTATACAGTACTTTACATAAGCATTATTCTTCATTAACCAATAATATAGCTGAACGGTATACTAGTGTTAGTACATGATTGTTTCAATAAAAATTTCCATAACAAAAAAATATTTAAAACATACTCTAACAGACCGTAAGCTCGTATAACACGGAAAGATCTGATGTTCTGTTACAGTGAGTTTTCACTGACGAAACACCTTGTAAACCCGCTCCTTTATTTTAAAATTAGAGATAAAATATTTGTAAATAAAATTTTAAATTAAAAATCATAATAGCAAATAGTTGCACACAATCTATTGCGTCCAAACTTCTGATAAAAGCTGTCAATAAAATGTTATAAGTGCAACGCATTAATCATATTATCCCTTTTATTAAGACGCGAAGACCAGCCAACTCCAACTATTAGGGGATCAATATCGGATACAATGGGATTGTAAAATGGGGGCTCATATTTTTATATTCACAAAAAACTAACTCTTCCACGGGCTCCCTCCGGAGTAACGCACGACCGCTCTGTGTTATTTTCCTTTGCAATAAGACTGAATCTTGTCTGCCGGAATATTTGTTGTTCACATCGTCTAGAGAAAAACCAATCAACCCGATATATGAACATGCACCTTTGTACCTAAATCCTAAGAACGAAATTCGCTTAAAGAATTTAAAGAAAAGCTTTTAAATCATCCACTAACATGTATTGATTGAAGTGACTCCCGTTAGGTTTTTACATAATATCTGTCTCCGCGGAGGGTGGAACGCCCACACCTACATGGGCGCTGTGCTTTACAGTTATGTGTCACTTTTATGCGATACACTCAAAAAGGTGAAATATCTTTATCTATTTTTTTGTTTACCAGTTGTTTTTCAAAAAAATACCTCGCGGCATTAACTGTCACACATATTAAAGTACTCGGCATAATTTGAGCACGTTACGTTTGGAGGCTTGGCAATAATCGAACTCATCGATGTTACTGATACTAATTTTCCTTCTTAATAAAAAAAAAGAGCCGCATATCGGAATCGCCAGGTTTTTGTTTAATTAACAAAATAAATGGAAGCATAATTTGGGAATGGAATTTAATTAACAGTGTCAATTAACAGATAATGCGACTATAAATTTGAATAAAGTGCATATCGTGTTATCGACTTTGCGCCAATTCCACTTTATTTATCAGAAAATGTCTTCCGTCCTTCTATCGAGCAGTTTATATACCTGCTCCCTTTATCAATTCGCAAATATATCAATATTTTTGGCTGTTTTAACAGCAAAATTACCAAATATTCTAATAAATTACTAAATGTAAATCACTTTTAAACTTGACACCCCGTTCACTACCTGGGTCGCCCTGTCAGTGTCAGTAGAGTATGATCAAGTCTCGACAGATCGCGAAGCAAACTGTAAAGCGACCCCGTATGCTCTAATACAACTAAGTCCGCCCCGCTCAGGCCCCGGACCCCGCACTCGACCGTATCGTGAAGTTTTTCAGTCTACCCACTTTTACGGGAGAATAAAAATGTCTACCTACGTTAGCCGCAAGACGCGACATTCAAATTTAAATATAAAAACATCAGTGCAAATGTACCGAACGATAACATTTTTCGTAATTGTTTCAGATTAACCAGCGGTCGTTACATGTAGCGTTGGAAATGGGGCGTCTGGTTAAGACGTCTGATAAGACAGAGGATTGTGACGGAAACAACACTTGACGTGAATCTTGTCAAGTATTCAAAGACCGTCCAACAGCTGTCAAAAGG
>JAODUI010000031.1:3369770-3381366 GCA_027563995.1 Papilio gigon
GATGACTTGTCGCCAGAAATATGGAAAGTCTACAAAAGCAAACGCAGTTCCTTACATTGTTATAGATATTAATAGATTTGTTTCGATAATTAAGTTGAGAATCCATTAAGAAATTATTAAGAATATTGTAATCGTAGTGAAGTATCAGTATGGTGATAGCAAGCAACCGTACCATGTAGCTGATACAATATTCTGTTTCCTAACACAATATTAATTCTCAATTACATCAGACGTCGCGCCAACCATATAGGTAAACTACACAGAAACTAGTTTATGACTGCATCTATTATGCCTAAGCATATCCTAATTACTATAATGGTGTTCGTATAGAACGGGTGGGGGATGAAAGCTGTGGGGGGCGAAGCGACGGCGGAGGGAGCAAGGGCCAGGAGTAGGGGGTCGAACACGTGCCTCGAAACACTGATGCAAATGTGTGTTGACTGCATAAACTGTAATTATATCGCTGCCCCTCATTGTGCCATGGGGCTCTCGTTAATTAGCTGAAAGCTTGAAAACAATAAACCTCGCATGTGGATGGCCAACACGTCGCATCGAATATTACCCAATTAAATGGTACCACTGTAATCTATCATTAGTTGAATAGCTATGTAGGAGGACTGCGGTTGGCAACTTTAACCAGAAATATACAAAGTCATATGGTAACAGCGAAGTAAAAAAAATAGTCTGTCATGAATACATACGATGGAATGTAGACAATTTCTAAGATTCATAAAATCTCACATCATTTGCAATGTAATTGTATGAGCATGTCTTTCATACAATAATGATTATTATAATTTTTCCAGTCAAAATTTTGAGAGGGAGTTCGTCGGAAGTGACACGACTGCATGTCGTCATTGTAATTAAGCAAAGGAGGCGTAGCAAGACGGAGGGCCGCGCCGAGAATGTTCTCCGATCTCATTTCCATGCAAATGAGGGTAAGATGTGTTATACGTCCGGCGCTACTGGCTGCTCTCAATAGAACAATGCCGTACCCGCAGCATGCCACTGGAATTTAGCCGTATTGCACTTGATCGAATTGCTACACTATACGAATTATATAAATATAAAGCTAAGAAACTTTGTTTCCTTAAATTTGATTTGTTGCTCGTAGAACTTATCAAATATTTTTATATAACTAGATGTAGTTATAACTTCAATATTTTTTATAGGCTCATATTTACTTCATGTAGCGCTAAATCTACCCGTGTTTTATACGAACTTATTCTTATCTTATACTCACTTGGAAATTAATTAAAAACTCTATTTGGTAGAAAGTTAACCAAGTTCATATTTTAAAGCATCTCGACGTTACTTCTAACCATAACAATGACATTATAGTCGTATTTCTTCTGGCCACAACTCGCACTCGTCTCTCGTGATAAATTAAATCATAGCTCTCGATTACATCATGCTTGTCTCGAAGCTGTGGCTCAGTAATTGAACGGCTGCATTTACTGTTATGTATTTGCTTCTACTAATTACATGAGCTCAGTTGTCTCTTAATATAGACCAAATCAAAATCTGATATAATCTGTAACTATACTATAATATAAAGCATCATTAACATCATCATATCAGACACATGTCGCCCCCTGTCGGGCGTAGGCACTAAACAAAAGCGTTTTTAATCTTGTTATACAGGATCTCGGCAATCACGGATTTGAATACGCACGTATAACAATCATCATGTAACAGCTATTTGATACTGACAGAGGGCGCTATTGACGTATCATAATTTTGTTTATGTTCATTGTGTCAAATAACTTGATTCGTATATAAAAATGTACTGATAGATATAGATGGCTTAATCTATCTATGACAATTTGCTTCAAGTAACAGAACAAAGAGTAAATGTGCTATTGCAGTGCATTTGTTTTAAAAATAGTTCTGGTCATATTAATAAATGAGCACGCTGTCAATTATATCGTGCGGGCGCAGGACCACTGCGAACACCAAACATTTAGATCATATCTCGGACTTTGCAGTAAAAAAACACTTTCTTCAATTCTAATATGGATTCAAAGTAGCGGTATCTGTTGAGATATCCTTTGATATTTGTGGATACTGCCTATTTACATTTCTTCTTTCTTTTATAGTATAAGTGAGAAATAGCAAATAATGAACATGAAATGATTTTGATTGGCTTCGATCGAGTAATTCGGAAGTAAGCGCAGGACCGCATACTGTGTAAGGCATTGGGAAAGGTCTATGTCCAACAGTGGACAGACAAGGGCTGATGATGATGATGATGAATATTCATCTTTTAATGTAGTTGATATTTATGTCTTTTAATCGAGCTCCAGAAATATATATCAATCAATGTCTGTTGCCTTTTAGTCTTTATTGTGAGGTAGTGTAGGATCAGTGTTAGCAAAGCTCTAGGACAGTCCTCACATTTTGAATACCATCATGGACGCAGCATGTCGTCAACAACGCGACATCTGCCGGCGCGGCGCACGTGGCGCGAACACCTTTTGTCTACCGGCGGCCGCGGCTGCGCCCACCTTTTTACCTGACCTATTTTTATACTGGCACAGTTCTATTTTAACACCGCATACTTCTCCATCGCATTATCCTGCTGGATACTGAATTAAATTGCTTCGTTTTATTACTTATTTTGATCAAACGCCAGCTTTTATAACTCTTTTATGTTATTTATACACTGTATAATTCGTCATTTTATAAACAAGTAATTTTTTAGAGTACTACATGTCCCACCATATGACTGCTACATTCATGGATTACAACATAGTTGATAGCGATAGAAATATTTTGTAGATACCATAATGTAAGATAATTTTACATAAGTCTTGACGATAAACAATGGACACTGAGGTGAGGAGACAAAATAAAACATGGTGAGTCGACACCGCGAATTATCGGCAGGTGATTATAAATGACTGTAAAAAGACAGGTGATCGAAGCTAAGCACTCACCTAAAACTACACATCAGTCCCTGTGAAGCATCGTCACTGTTTATTTCTGACTTTGTTTAAAAGTAACTTGTAAACCATTCATTTAAAGAAACAATAAATTATGAATGCTTTACGACAATATTTAATAGCAATTGTATGTAATATTTATCGTTTGAATATTATGGAAATGTTTATGACTTGTAATAGCTGACTGAAGATTGCAAAAAACTTTAATATCACAATATTTAAAGACCGCATGATTCCTAGAATGTTATTTATTAATGTGGTAGTTAGAAATAGGAAGTACAATAATACTTTTTAAGTATATTTTGAAAATGAATTGTAAATTTTGTTTAAAAAAAAATCATTCAATAAGCCATGATCACGAACATTTCACAATCCTTGCAAACTACTCGAATGTTTCCCACCGTAATCTATACGCACTCATTTTTATCGGTTACAGGTACGCTTGCCTTCTTTTACTAAGTATGAACGTTGATATTTTAATTCAATTTATTTTTTAACAAAAATAATATCATCTTAAACGTAGTTTTTATCATAGAAAACACTATAAGTCATTTGATACACAATTTGAAAACAACACTATAAGTTAATTGATTAATAATCAAATTTCAAGATAATTAGTAAACTCTAAAGGTAAATACATTTTTGCGAATCGCAAAAAAAAAAGTATATTTCAAAGTCCCACCGGCAAGCACAAATTTTAATTAATCGAGAAATGCATTTGAATCGTAAGCGTAATCGGTTCGAAAATGATGCAGACATATGTTCGACACCTTTCATAACCGGTCGAACGAAGGACATCCGCTTTTTGGAGGGTAAAAAAAAATCGGGTTCGACATTCTCACAGGAACCGCGGCGTACGTATCCGGTGCGCGGGCGCAGAATAAAAACGACCATTTGTTAACGTCGCCCCGTCGCCCACCAGGTACATGGATTTCATGTTTTCGCACGTATTTAGATAATAGGCTATTACGATTAACTTAGTATTGTATCTACTTTTGATCATCCAGTAATCGATTCAAGGTCACCTTGGTTCCAATTCTTGATGACAATTTTTTGAAAACAACATCTTGTAGTTATGGCTTGTATTAAAGTAACTAATATATATACTAATATAATAATAAACTCAAACTTCTTACAAATAATATGATTATGTTTGTAGTTACCACTTTTAGTGTGGTTCCAATGAGGGACTGCAGTAAAGTATGTGATCTGTGATAGATATTAGCGTGTACGAAACCCAATCTCCTAGAACGAATTGCACAATGACCGTGAAATATTAATAGACAAACAGTTATACAAATAATTGAAAGAACGGCAATTTACATCGCTGTGTACATCATTTTTTAAATGCCTCACAAAAATAATGTGGAACTCTCTAGACTACAGTATGATGACCTCTAATCTACATACATACAAATGACTTCCACGCATGGCCAACAACGATAATTCGAACATCTTTCAACAAACTTAATCTACTCTTCGAATAAACAAAAAACATCTAAGCAATGGGAAATAAGACTCAAAATAATTCAAACAACCAGCAACATACAGATGGCTTCTGTCAGAACGTCGTTTGGTAATAGCTAAGTGAAAGGCTGAATACATGAGAAAAGCAACGCATGTTTTAACAATGCCATATTTTGCCGTCTTTTGGGCCACTGATCGATCTACCTGTATATTTCTACTACCTTTCAAAGTCACTTTTGACTACACCGACCTCTATTGAAGTTTTAACTTCGAGTTTGCTCATGCACATACTGTGTCACTTGAGAATGTTTCTCTACGAGCAGGACGTATTTATTAAGTGGGAAGATTCCGCTGGCGTCATCATTTTATGAATATATTTACCGACCTTTAAAGCGAGGATGGTACATTGTTTGTTCACTGATTACCTGTATATCGACCTGGGCGACTGTTATCTCGTCGTCCGGCTCCGCGAGGACGTATCTTGGACTGCGCTCTTGGACGAGACGAAGTTTGTCTCTTTCAGTTAAGAATTCTGTGTGTTATAAAGTGTATCGATAAGAAAATATTTTCAAAAGTTCTGCACTTAGGTCCCAACAAAAAACTAAAGTTTAAATAGATATAAATTTCGATTTTCCTAGTAATAGAAAGATATCTATGTATAGTTTGCATAAAGGTACTAAATATAAAATTAATTGTTAACAAAGTTTCCCACAACGAAATTATCGCAATCAAATTATCAGTGAACTTTAAAAATACCATAGTGGAAAGCTTTCATGTACCGGTCATGCAATCATTCGGTTAGCGCGCCATTGTTACCCCACGTGACGTGACCTTAGTCGAACTCCGTCTCGCCCAATATTGATACACGGCGCGCTCTACAAGGGCAATCTATTCAACACACGCCAACCATAACAATTTAATGATTAAATATTACAAAATTACTTAAAACTAAGCAAATCCATTAATTCTTACACAATTTGTAACTCTCACAAAACGAAACAATACACGTGTAAAATCCAGTTTTCGATTAAATAAAAAATAACATGACTGTATTATTAATTTGATGCTATTAGTCTACCCAATAGGATAAGATAATGTGTGACAACTTTATAAAATGATGACACCGGCTAAAATAAAATGGCGTCGATAAATCTGCGTTCAATTTGTAGATACACTTGCCCATTAATTTAATAGTAAAGAGGTTCTTGATGCAGAGTGCAGCTTCCGCCAACATTCGCCGCGTCGTGCCCGTTACATCGCCTTATACGATTTTGTACGACGACTAAATAACTTACCTATGTCTATGTGAACACATTCAACGCGATCGTAAAACATTGTTCTGTAGTTTGCTTTTAAGCGACATTTTACATTTGACAAATACAATTTGCATGTTGTAATGGGTGCTGTGTATTAAAATGATTGCAATAACCTTTACGTATAGTGCAAATCTTACGACACCTGACACTTTTGCTCCGAGAACATCTTAGTTGAAACAAAGAGATTCTTTGTAGCATTCCGGCCTCTTTGAGTGTCGACACTTATGAGCAGATTGATTAAATTAAATTTCATTACAGGTATCGGATTCTATTTTTAGGGTAATAAATAAAATGTTCCAGCGATAATAGACAATGGGATATTCAGGCGTCTTTCTACAAGATCAACTAATGCGCGTGAGCATGACTTAGAATATTTCCTGCCAACACAAAAACAGAGATCTTATTTTTTTTTCAAGAAGAATGAGAGGGATAACATTATGTTTTTGTTAATAATAACATAACTCTTTCAACAGTGTAAACCTACACTTAATTGTCAATTAATTTGAGCTAGGATTTGTTTTCGCACTAGCTGAATAAAAATAGTGCATGACGCGATACTGACGTGCCTCCACCCGGCACGTATGTCCACGGGGCGGATAAAGGAGATCGAAAATAAAAACCCCCCGCGGGGTGGAGAGGTTTAATCCCCAAACATATTACGAGAATGTTGGGAAGTCGAGGTTCCGGACCGATTTTTTTCTCACGTTACAATACATAGAAGTTCTTGTATGTGTTTTATCGCTTACAATTCCTTTAATAACACACTGAATTTAACAATGCATATATTAGCATGTTAAGAGCTTTTTTAAAATAGACATTTTTATAAACTACTAGTCATCAGATCTCAATAATGACATTAGAGTTAGATAAAAAGTTTATGATGTAGTGCCTTCTGTCGGGTCACTTATTACTGAGCCCAAACTTTTACATCCCTTCACTAAAATCCTGTGAAATCTCAATGATCTGGAGATCATACCATACATGGTTTAATTTCGTAATTTTTCTGCCAACACTTATGTCATTGAAATTCATGTATGCTTCATAAAAGAGCCTTGTTCGCTAGTCATAACGCCGCGTATGGCTAACGCTGTCGGAAGTCAACAAGGTGAACATGTTTACGACAGAATGTAAAAGTTTAAACACATCAGCGTATTGCAAAAATGAATCCCTACTGATCTTCAATTTACACTGAGAAGTAGACTCAGAGTGAATTTTGGTAAACGTATTTAATAGTCGATTCAAGTGAAGTTTTTTTTTTAAATTACGTCCTATGAAGATAATATTTCAGAGCATCGCCAACACCTCTCGCTCCGGTAAATAAAATGAAGGTAGCCGTGAAAGCGAATGAGAAACGTATCAACAGATTCGCGGCGGTCTCTGAAATGGCTTTTCTATTCAATTTTCGATAGAGATTTTTTACCAACCCGCAGTTTTGCGTACGGCGGAACCAATAAATCTCCTCTTGAGGTAAGGGGCGAATTAATCACTAGACTGATCGGCCGACTCATCCGACAACTGACGCTTTAACGTTGTACAATTGTGAACTTAATGCCTTAAAGAATTGAGTAGAAATTCAAAGTAATGTAAATGTTTTATTTACAATTCGCAAGGTGAAAATAAGAAGTGGAAATAAATATTAGGGTCTTCTCTCGATACACTCACGGAAGATTAAAAGTGTTCTGGATCGGGCGAGTAACGTAAATTAGCGGAATGGTTGCATCGCCCGAAGGTCCACGCTAGCTTAGAACATCAATTTCAATAAATATAAATAAAAGTAGCACGATTGTTTAATTCCGAAATCAAAAAAGCACTCAATTTATTAGCGAGGTGAAATTTAAAAGCTGTTGTTGCCCGCCCATTAAGGGTAGGGCGGGCGGGCCGCCGGGTGCTTGTGTATTGGGCACGAATTAATAAACAAACCGGCCAAGGCCAAGTATTGCCTTTGGAGCATCCTCGTCCCCTTTACCTGCCCATAATGTTATAAAACGTGAACTTAAAATTATATACAAGCTTAACTACAATAGTTTAAACAAAACTAAAGAAGCTATGAAGAGATTTTTGAAGGCTGGACTTGGAAAAATAATTTTGAAACAGACCTAACGAACATAGTTTATAAGTAACGAGTTATCAAACTTGGAGTGTTGTCAAATCCTTTTAACAAAACTAATTTCTTAACTTAACTTTGGTAAATGAATGAAGGTGTAATAAACTACAGTCATAAGTGATACGATATTTGTATTGATCAAAACTCTACCGTATAAAAAGTCACCCTGGAAATAGGTCCTCTCGTGGCCGTAACGGAACGTTGTCATTCAAAATCAGACCACGTGTACAATATTTCATCATCAGGCAGGGTGGCGGCCCCTCTCCGACTCCCCGCGCCCCCGCTCCGACTCCCCGCCCCCGCGCTCCGTCTCCCCGCACCCCCGAGCCCCACGCCCCGCGCCCACCCTCGCACGACCCAAAAAGTCTATCTGCACTTGACACGAGAGGAAACGGGACAGATTAACCGTAGTGAAGGGAACAAAGCTAAATATGTTTTGAGCTGATACTTGCCGTTGGTACAGTACACGGAGAACTTACAGAAACAAACGCGTGGGCCTAGTTGTCGTGAAGTCGTCTTAAATTAATTCCTCAAACGGTATCAGTAGTCATTACATATACATCTTTTTTGCCTCTTTTTCTCGCAAAACTTTTTTCAAGTTCAATATTATTCAATACTATAAACTTACAGTCATTTACCACTTAAAGTATAAAAGTATGCTAAATTATGAAATATCTCAAATGACTCAAATTAATTTAATTAATATAACAAAGGAAAAGTTCAAATACGATAAAAATATAATTTCACTTTACAAATCCTGCTGTAAACCATACACAATGCTGAAAAAGGATGGAGGAGTGAAATGATGGAACCATTTTCAGGCCGCGGCGCACACAGGCGCGCTCCCACGTACACAGGTGAAGGCACCCCCACACGCGCGCCGCCCCGACGTGAAAAGTTTCAGCAGTAATTTATATGACGGTTTAAATAATTACTCCGCGTTTTCGGCTCAATTTGTAGATGAGGCTGCGTATCGGTGGTGTTGACATTTATGCGTATTACTTGCCGAGGTTCCAACGTGATGACATCTCTCATTTACAATGACCGCCTGTTTATTGCCTATTTCTCTATTTAATACAATGAGTACGACGTTCGTTTACGACGCTCTTTGTCAATACCTGACTGTAACTGTACAACGTTGAACGTGCTTAGTAGTATTTAATTTATTATTAGCTATGTTAAACATTTTATAACATACAATATTATTAGATATTTTCGAGTGGCAAAGTGATCTGGTCAAAACATTTTGGAAAACCATGAAGACATAGTTTCGCATTTAAGGAATTTTGCTTCATAAAATGTTTTCCCTTCAAATACCCTGAAAATAGATTGCATGTCAATAAAAATGTAAATTCTCCTCTTCAGCTCCCGGCTAATTCATTTCCCACTGGAAAATCCGGGAACGTGTCACCGGAGATCGATCGACCGTTCATTTCGACAAACTTTTTTCGCCTTTTTAAACGATTTCATATTGACCAGACGGCCGCTGCCGCTTCGTATGCTCGCATGTATTCGCGCTGACGAAACCAACCTCATCGCAACTTTAAAAGACTCACAAAGGCGTTCGACCTTTTTGTGAGAACCTCAGATATTAACGTCACCTCGATGATTTATTCCAAACCCGCTCGCATATAAAGCGCTCATACGCCATTAGAATATTAATGCACATTCACAATCAAACGATAAACAAGCGACTCTCGTAAGTATACATCGGTTGATACAAGTGAACGTATCGAAAACAATTTCACATCAATTCCGAGCGCAGGGGGCGCGAACAGAAAAAAAAAATCGAAATACGCAAATTTGATCCAAAACCTCGGGCACGACTCTCACACTCGCGGTGATACGTCTGACACCCTAATCAAATAAGTACCTTTTACCGGGACGGTGTGACAACGTTCAAAAATAAACCTAGAGTTATTTAAACAGGGTTGCCATTTCAATGACCGGATAGAGTGACTAGCTTCCGCATAAAGCGTATTTGTAGGAAGGACGACCCAGAAAATGGGTATAATATACTCACACTACCGCGGCAGCTTCCTCGCCTTATTCTCCCGGCGCGTCCCCCAGGAGTCGGCAGAAATTTATATAACAAGCTATCTCCTCCCGGCTCGGTTATTGTCGGGAAAACACTGCCTCAGACATTATTTTTAATTAAACACAACCGCTGGTCGACAAACGTACTGATCGAGTAAGCACAAACATATTTTTTTTGACAACACCTATTTATATACAAAAGAGTTTCAACAGATTGTACTCTCAAAGTTTTTTTTAAGTTATCTTCAGTACTCATATAACACATTTTGTAAAAACGAAGAAAAAGCTCAACTTAATATCGTAACGACAAACGGAAAAACTGACCGACAGCATTATTTGTCGTGGCTTATCTGGTCAAATACTAGGTACCTACACTTACAAACTAAATTAATATTTCAATCAATTGTGTCACTCAATTATGTTAAAAGCTTCATTTAATATTGCCAGCCAGCTCCGATGGAATTATAAAATCTGTAACTATAAACATTTTGCCACTTAATCACGTAAAATGAGTGGGGGGTGCCCCCTCCCAGCGCCGCCCGCGCCCTCGCCCCCGAATGTTCCGAGCATCGCAATCTACCGAGAGGTAATAATACGGGTTGGGTGTCCAGACGGACGCTCTGCGAAAAACAAGTAGCTATGAAAAATATATTACATTAAAACAAATCCCTATATTGTGCGGTAGCGCTTTATATGAATTCATAGCAGGAATTTGAACACGTAAGACGGTAAAATTCTTTGTAATTTTTTCTTTGCAAAGGCATCTTAATACCTAAATAGATATTAGAAAGTGTATTAAAAAAAAGAAACAATAATAACTTATTACCACACAAAAATTACATTCGTGGTCAAATAAAAGGACCCATTACTAAGACATAACGGCGGGGAAATATGTCTCTTCTTTTTACAATACTGAAAACATTGGGTTATACCACAAGTGTAAAAATTTAAACAAAAGTATAAAGTCTTTGCTTCAATTGCAATTAAGGGATTATTACCCGTACGACTTAAGAGTCTTTCAAGAAGCGAGCGTACCTCTTTCTCAAAGGCCAAAACGCATCTGTTCCGTTGGGGGGCGTTGACAACCACGTTTGTGAACTTGCCATTCGTTTGCCCCCTTCTCTTATAAAAAAAGACACAAAAATAAAATTTTCTGGTGTAGTAATTTACAATACCATCCCCGATGTCATCATTAAATCGCTCAATAATCCTGCTAGAAATGGATGAAGCTTAACTTTAAAATAAAAATCGTAATCCTTTTTCATATAAAAATTATATATGTTCGTAGTCGCATCATACCGAATGACCCTTAGACGACCTGCAGACGTTCTCCGAACGAAATGTTAACAAGATTATTGACTGAATGTGACCTAAAGTCTCGCAACAAGTCACTTAATTACGTGACAAATAATTGTATATATTTTTTTAATACAGATAATCTATAACATTTGACTTCTTATTCGTATTAAAAAAAAAATTGGCTAATGAACCGAAACGGTTATTTTTTAAAGTGAAGAATGATTTTTGATTCTGCATATTTAATATTATTTTCTTATATAAAAAATAACTTTACGGTCGAATCTCGCTTCAGAAGTACCGTATGAAGGTGACAACAGATAGTAAGTCAACTGTAAGTTACCACAAAATAAAGAATAAAAAAGTACACAAACGTGTTGCGAATAATTGGTGGGCTGTATGAACAGCGTTAATAGGAAACTAATTATTGT
>JAODUI010000031.1:3381890-3397607 GCA_027563995.1 Papilio gigon
TCTAAAGTCTAGCAACAAGTCACTTAATTACGTGACAAATAATTGTATATATTTTTTTAATACAGATAATCTATGACATTTGACTTCTTATTCGTATTAAAAAAAATATTGGCTAATGAACCGAAACGGTTATTTTTTAAAGTGAAGAAGGACTTTTGATTCTGCATTTTTAATATTATTTTTATATATATAAAAATAACTTTATGGTCGAATCTCGCTTTAGAAGTACCGTATGAAAGTGACAGATAGTAAGTTAACTGTAAGTTACCACAAAATGAAGAATAAAAAAGTACACAAACGTGTTGCGAATAATTGGTGGGCTGTATGAACAGCGTTAATGTGGAACTAATTATTGTTTGGTTAGTAAAGAAAGGGCGGGGGCGCGGTAATAACGATGGCATAACGTCCGCCTCCGATACGTGACCTGCAATCCTATGCAGCCACCTCGCAGCCTCGCAGCCGCGGGGGAAGCGACCACTGTATCTTGCATCGATCTTACAACTACTACCAATAAAAAACTTATAATTAAACTAGACGCTCGCCTTTACACAGTCGAGTATTTATTTTCTTTTTAATTGAATTAAAAAAATTAAGTAGCCTATATGCTATACCAGACAGACAGCATATTTCTGTGCCACTTTTCATCGAGATCTGTTTTACTTCTCTTATATCAACTTTGGCATCGACAACACCAGTAAAGTAACATAATAATATAAAATACACCGTGTGTTGCTCAGGGATAATGCAGATTTTTTTTTAATTCGACCTGTAAATATTTTAGTATATTCATATCAATTATACATATCTTTCCACACTCAAATGAGAACATAAATTAAGAATTTCCATAGTTATTTGACGTGATAACATTTATAATTGTTCGTGGTTATCAAACGAACACCGGCGACCGCTGTGACCCAAATAAAGTCTGCATTGCTCCGATCCAATTCACTCCAATTACTTGCAGTACGCGATGCACGTAAATACAAATATGTAACGCCCTCTACAAATGTTTTATGTCGATTAAGTAATTAAAACAAAAAAAACGACATACCCTTTATCCATAGCTTTGCAAATATGAATGTAGAAGATTCAATCAAATTTATTATGAAACTGTAAACTTGTACTTCGAGATATCTTTCTCGGTGTGTTTAGAATTATTATAATGGTTTTATTTTCATACACTGTACATACTGTGCCGACCTTCAATAAAGAAAAGGGCGGGTTGATAATGGTTTATTTTGTTTGATTGATACGTCACTCGTCAAAATTAATTTAGACGTTTAGGCTGCAAGTGGTCATAATGGTGTTGACATATATACAAGCAAACCTGCACACATAAAATATTACAACTGAAAAACGATACCCATCTGAATTCAAGTTAACTCAAAACTCCTCCTTCTGTATTCGATCTTCGATAAATGAATCGCGTAGACACTTTATCAGTTTTGTCTCATATAGAAGCTGTCATCGTCAAAAAAAAAACAATATAGCACAAAGGCACGTGATTCGTTAAAGCTTTTAAAAAGTTTGTCATATGTATGTGGGAGCGTCCACTAGAGGTCAGCGCAAACGGCGACCTACATACACTACAGTCAATCCAATTACCGCGAATATGGATGGAGAGCGCGCTGCGTGTACGTGCGGACTGTTGTACATATATCTCATGTTACTGTCGCTAACGCATTATAGACAATATCAATGTGTACTAGAAAAATTAATAAAAACTACTATTGTGGCAATATTTTCAAACAAAAAAATAAAAGAACAAAAGATATATGTTAAAGTAAATGAATTGAAATCTAACATCATTTCAAAATTAACACTCAATCGATTAGGTCATGGCTTACGTTCGGGGTAACAGAAGTTTTATTAAAAGATTTTAAGTAAATAAGCAGTAACTAAATTTTAATTTTATTTTTGGGATAGGCCTATGTCCAACAGTGGGCAGGCAAGGGCTGATGATGATGATTAAACAATCATTTTAAAGTTATTGAAGTGGCCTTTGAATTATTAACAAAACTCCGCTGTCTCATTCATGTCCGGCATATAGTCCAAGCTTACACGTAAATGAAATCAAAAACCAGTATTCAATAATAATAATAATCATAGTAAACACTAAAAAGACCTATCATTAATTCATTTCTGTTGTTTACCGTCCTAACACTTTTCAATGACAGGCCTCAATACAGCAGACTAAACAAATCCTTGACACAATAAGTGACTATTGTTTTGATTGGATAATTCGTAGATCAACTTACAGTAGCCATACTTCACTTCTTAGTAATGCGTACTATGTGAATGTAAGTAAAAAATATAATTCATTAGGTAGTCAGACCATCTTCTCATGACACATCGTGATGAAAACCCAATCGTCTAATGCTTCATTGTTTATATTTAAACAACTTTTATTAAATTTCAACAAATAGTAGATACTAAATGTCACGTGTATTGAAGATATTTTTTTTATTAAATAAGTAAACAGGGAATGTAAAAGCATAAATTTCATGGCCGCTTAGCCGATGCGCACGTGAATTTCTTCATTAAAAAATTAAAAACGTTTGCTTTGTTCGCTGCTCTGTGGCCGCCTGCAAGGACGGCAGCGCTTCAAATATTCATACTAAGATCGATATGAGTAGGTTGTATGCGCCAAGCCCGAGGTCGGACTACACTAATCAAAATGTAATTCTGAGCTAATATTGTATTCGTGGCAGTATCAAATCCTCACAACACTACTACGAATGTTAAAGGTTAAACTAAGTTAATTGATTTATTACGAAACGACCAGAGATAGGACGCTGTGGAGAAATATTTCTGTGGCCACGTATAGTCAGTGTATCGCCTTTAATGTTCGGAAATGAACGATTACCTTTTCGGTCTCTGAATAAATTACGATGGTAATAATATTAACGAACGCCGTGCCAGTCTCTTAACATATCATTTATTTTACATTACATTAAATTAATTCAAAGTCAATATAGTGTTATCAATGTGCTTAAAGAAGGTTTTTACCCTCTTGTAACTTAATCAACACAACGTTAAATCAGAACACGAAGGACGTCCTAAATCCGTTCACCGTATACCTTTGAACTTGAGCGATGTGAACACGTGAGCTAAAGTTTGAGGTCGCCTCGAAATGCTTTCTTACATTCATCAAATTGTCTTTGTTTCTATTTTGTCTACTGACCTTTTAGGTTATTGTCAATTTGTATAACGGCATCAAAGTTTTATAATTTAAATTCACCGACCTATAAAAGTATAGACATTGGAAATTTTTCTCTTTAAAATGTATAGTTCATTCCAAGTTGATCTCGTATGTATCCGAAATTAAATGAATTCTTAAGTAGAATTTTGTAGCAATATGACAAGCCGAGGACGGATCTTTGGGGGAGGCCTACGCTCAGTAGTGGGCGACATGTGGCTGATATGATGATTATGATGATGATGACAATGTGACATTGTATCTTTGTACTCTCTTATTTTTTGTTTTCTAAATAAATATGTATCCAAAAGAAACCACCGACCACATTATAAGCTACATATGAAAATCCTTGGTGCATAAATGTGTTCTTGAGTACGTTTGTAGCAACGTGAAATATCCAACATCAAAAGGTCTTAAATAAAGTATCATAAGCAAATTAGTAGTGCATTAAGAACTATTTCTAAAACGCTGCATCGCAATAATAATATCAGGAGAACATTAAACGAATCTAAGGTAAGCCTCTCTGTTGCAGCGGGGCGCAGGCTGCGGCGCGGCGCGGAGCGGCGCCTCGCGCTTCTAGAATTAATAACTTTCTCTCCCCTCCTCCACCCTCCCCGGCTCACCCTAACTCACCCGACTCATCCCACAGACACCACTACTAATGTTTCCTATCACGACTCTTTTTCCCTTAACCATTTTAAATTTTTAGACCTCATATTTATGCCATTATTACGATAACATTTATAGAAATTTGAGAGATACTGGCAAAGGACTAACATGTTAATATTATTTAAAAGTAAGCGCACATACTGACAGTGATTTCCAATCTCGAATACGTACTTCATTCGAATTTGTGTAGTAAAGGTTACAGTCCTCCATCTCTCTCTGGCGGTCGGAAAGCCTTCGGAAGTTTCAGGAGCGTTTCGGTTTGCCTCTTTGACTCTGTTTGGGTGTGTAATGATTTGGCGCGCGTGTAATTTGCTGAAAAAATGTCGCCGCCTTTCACCGCGCTCGTTACAACGCGCTCACGATCTTTTGATTATTGTTATTACTCGCTTTATTACTGCTTGTCGGTTGCGTACTTGTTATTTCAAATGAAAATCACGATATGATAATATCATGTATACTTGTTTGATGACACGCGTTATATTGTGTTAAAATTTGTATTAAAAAAACAGTATGTTAAAATCAAACATGTATTAAAAGTTCCAAATGTCAACAATTAATTTAATATCAAATTAAATGTCATATATATAAAATGACAATGTAATTTCTACAGACGACTTTCTTAGAAATTAAACAGAGAGGGTAAAGATGAAAACAATGGATTGAAAACTTGGCGCCATAAAGACAAGACTAGTGAAAATTTAAACATATATCCTTGATATGTCTAAGCAACCTTATCACGATCAAACACTTCTATTAGTTGCTCGACTGTTACTAACAAACAAGTCACTTGTAATTTTTCGGTCCATACTTTTACTTCAACACAACTTTATGCAATAAGTTATTCAGATCGTTCAATGCGAGCCTGTCTCCATTGCCTAATTTAAAGATGAACGAATAAGGTTGTATGTTGAAATAAACAGCTTACATAGATATAGCCCTTTAGCTTAGTTGTGCCTTGATCAATTAATTCAACGCATTAACCCAGATGCCTGTTAGTATACATTAGTCTTGAGTGCGTATGCTATGTATTCTATATACTACATAGTATATAGTATAGGTCTCGTAACCATCGTCAAGTGAACGTATTCATTACCTACGTGCAAGAAATATGTTGCATTGATTAATAGCTCAGTTTGTGAATCAATTATACAGATTATTTACGAAGAGCTGTAATGTTTACATCGGCTAACTTAAACGGTGGTTTCTAAAATAACTTATGGTCACTTAATATAATTCAGTTAACCTTATAAACCACACAGGTAGAAGAAATTAAAATAAAACTGAAAGCAGGAAACGTGAAACAAAGGGGGTCTTAGAAATAGTGACGTGTAATCAACCTTCTTTTGTGTAAGGCACTCGGTTTTTTTTTTTAATTCCACCACGGTGCAACACGACGGAGGCTCAAGCGCTTTTACGCGACACAGGATTTATAATGCGCCATGGTTTTTGTTTGCACGCTACAATTTTGAAAATGGAACGCAAATTGTTCCTTAAACATTTTCTTGTGTTTTAATTCAAAATCGCATAGAACGTGAACGAGGAACTAGGACGAAACTCCGCAGGCATCTTTTAAAGTATTGTTATTTCAGCTTGCTTCTATATCATATATGCGGGTGCCCGAGCCACCGTGCTCTGCTCGAACTCACGTGGGAACGAGAGTCTATTGTTTTTTTATGCTTGTTTTATCTTACACTCAATATCATGAAACCTTTATATAACTAAATTTATGCAGTTCGTATCGATTTAAATCCCTATTTCTAAAGGAGGTAACAAAAAAAAAGGAAATGAAAAACAGTGAACGTGTCTATGGTAAGATATGAAGGAAGAAAATTCAATGAAAAGTCATACATTAAACTAAGAACATACAAATTAAATAAGTTGACTAAAATATCTTAGGGTCATTTGTAGCGATGTGTGAAAATAACGCGTTGAAATCTTTCATAGGGTACTAAAATATATTATAATATTACCTTTGTAACGATATTATTCCATCTAGTGTAGACCTACTTAATTGCAGTATTTTTTTTTTATTTAATACGCAAATTTGTTAGTTTTTTTCAAAAACTTGCAAAATTATCGTATTAGGTAATGTAAAAAACGTATTTAAATGTCACATATGTATTTTTTATTAATTTGTATAAAAATTGTATGTCATTAGTCCAACGTATTTAAAGATTATTGAAATTACGTTGACATAAAAAAAAACTTCTCTATTGCAAATAATTTTTAAGTAACTCAATCGTATCCATACTATATAATCTTAAAGGCTGAGTTGACTTCGCTTTACAGTACTTAGACTACGAAATTAATGCCTACATATAATAAGCAGAAAACAAAGACGCGGCAGGTAGCGGGGTGTTGGGGGGCGGGGGGCGGGGGGCGGCAGGGGGCGCACCGTACGACGATATGCATCACTGCAGTCGCTGAGCTGCATTCCTGCTGCAAGCGAACAGTTAAACGCTGTGGATAATCCAACACACATTTAATAAAATTAAAAGCAATTTTTCGGGTCAGTCTAAGCGACTGATAAGTCATTAAGACTTGAGATCTATTATAAATCTGTCAATGACACTGAATAGTAAGTCATTTCATGTACCATAAGGTACTCGATAAGATTCGTTATTGTTACTATTGAAAGTTTATATGAGATATTTATTAGCAGGTAACTGCAAAAAGGATGAATGCATCTGGATATCAAATGGCACAGAGGCAGATAACGATTTTTAAATGACGATTAACTGAATTAGACATGCTTGACCAAGATCCTACCTGATGCCAAGTGATGCGGTCGAAAGATGGTACGCGCTAGTTTAGATGTAAAACGATTGATATATCTTTATTTTAATATCAAACTTGTAAGAAATACAAAAAAAAAAAAAAACATTCAAATAAAAAAGCATCTTTTCATTGGTACAATTAAAAAAAATGCTTCATCGTACCAAATTAAAAATCAATGTTTACAAGCGATCGTTTGATTGAGTGTGAAATTCTACGCTCGACACACTTCCTACGAGCGTGCGCCTCAACTGAATATTGCTCTCCAAAATAAGTTCCGGATTGCGCGTGAGTCATTCCACATCGAACGTGTGTCATGGTGCTTTCTTTGAATTGTTTAGATTTTAAAAGCCGATCTACTGAGCTTTTAAGGGTTTAATACAAAGTTTACAATTAACTATGAATACATTCGTGATTCGAATGAGAATATTTTTAAGTAATTTTAAAATGTAATGAGTCATCTAATGACGTAAGCGCCAATATCCTGATGGTTAAGGGTACGGTCTACCGATCTAGCGGTCGTGATTTCGAATCCCACCTTTCCACTATTATCGTGAACTATCCTAGCACCTTTTTCATGCTTACATAGAATAGTTACAAGAGATGTAAGTGAATTAAAAAAAAATCTACTGGTATTTAAAAAAAAAAAAAGTAACATTGAAAATCGATACAAAGATGAATTCAAATATGGAAATGTGAATATCACACATTTTATACTAACATCTAAGTTACACGGTTGTAAATTTTAATGGTCTCATTAAAATATTTTCGTCAAAGTGACACTTGATTTCTTAGAGACTCAAAAATGGCGGGAAAATGAACAACTATCGTCTCGAAAATGTCTACAGAAGTAAGTATTACACGCAAGGATATTAGAACGATTTAGGACATCATTTTAGGGCCCGCACAATGGTGTTATATTTTTATTAACGTAATATAAAGATAACAAATTATGCAGTCATTTTCTGTTTATATAATCAAGTACAATCAGGAAATAAAAATTCATATACGTTTTTTTTCATTTACATTGCAAATTAATACACTTATTAAGAGATTGTAAGAACACATCGATGTATTTTTTATATTACTGTACACAAATGCGACTAAATGAAAAAAAAAGAAACAAGCCATCATCAGCAGCCTTTGTCAGCCCACTGTTGGACATAGGCCTTCCACAATGTCTGACCCAGTATACCTCATAAAAAAAAATCTTTAATAATCGATGACATGTCCATACTAATATCATTGTAGTGCAAGTTCAGGTCTTAGTTATAGTCTGGTCGCTCTCTAATTTACTTGACCGCCGCCCGCGGACCGCGGCGCACAATAACAACGCTATCTTTCAAACAATGTACTAATAATTCAACTTATATTCGTGTCACGTGACAAATTGAAAATCTTACGCTTTAGTTACATAATTAACAACGAAATTTCTTCAAGTGCCTTAATACTTCGATAGTCCGTTATTTAAAACAAGACGTTTCTAAATAATGCAAGTTAAGTCCAACATCACGCGGAATGTAGAAAACGCGCGAATTTTGTTTTGAATCTTCTATCTCTTTCGCTCCTTCCTTCTTCTTCCCACTTAGGAGTTCTCCGTAGATCCCACTCTTCCCTTTTTAGAAACTATCACAATGACATCGTTGTATGAGTATGTATTGCATCTTGGTCAACATCAAAATACAAAAATCTCCTTACACGTGTCCATATCAAACGTACCTAAGATTCGAGTTAGATATTATATTGAAACAGTTTAGATAAACACGTTAACGTTTAAACTGGGCAATGATTTATATTACTCAGAGTGTAGACGCAATAAATCTAAATGCTAAATATTGTTAGAATACCAAAATACCTAGTACACAGTCGTATGTCACAATACGGCTTGACGCTTTACCCAACGGTCAAATCGTAAGCAAATTAAATGAACAGTATTATAACAATTCAATTTATCGTTGTTGCTAGGTCGCCGCTTCGAAAGCCATATCGCGGCCCACTCCAAATTGTGATTAAAGTAACCTAATACACACAATAACAGGTCACGCGTTTACCATCGCCACTCGCTACTCGCCCACAAGAAGATACTAAATCAAACGACAAAACCGACAACAAAATAAATCTTATTCCAATTGGCTAAGGTACAAATTAGAATGCCGCAGAGCTGACGAAACAAATTTACGTTTGTGTGCTCTCGTGAAAGCTACACATTTCATTTATAATAGTAGATACAATACGAGCACGTCATATTGTACACAACACGTTGACTACCGCGCTCATGCATATTGCTGTGTGCGCCCGGCGCCTTACCATTGAGAAATGACGTATTCGACTGCCAAACGAAATTATGTTTTATTCTGTAGGCTATAAAAGATAATTTTTATAAACAATTTTAGAGTATTAAGGCAATAAGAATGTGTTTTGTAAGAGTGTGTGAGCCGCAACGGTTTGAGCGGTGTATCGAAGAATGCGGAGCGTGAATTACCATGTTTAGGGAGTTGTCAGTTTTACAATTTTAGTCTAATTTGGCTTCGTGTTTTGATTAACGAAATTATTAGCTTGGATTTCTTGAGATACTTTTAAGTATCAATGACATGTTTAGTAGGAACACAAGTGATGAAATAAAACGTACTTTTTTATTGTGATTACAACAATTGATCTTAAAATTTATTAAAGCCTTAGTAGTATTTTGCGTCGGTAAATATTTAATATACCATTGCCGAAGTTGTTATCAAGTAAAAAAAATCGTCATAGTATTAAAAATATATTTTGTGTATGTTTATTTAATTGGCCATCAATGATTATATGGATGACAAAGCCAACCGACAAACGTATCAATTACTAAATTGAATTAAACGGTGTAAGCCGCGCGGGCGCTCCGTGCCCGCTGCCCGCTGCCCGCCGCCCGCCGCCCGCCACGATACGCGAGTGCGGCGCGACGCGGCGCGGCGCATCGTTCGCATTAGCTACTGACAGCTCGCCCTCGGCTACGTGTGTGTAACACGCTCGTTACGTTTACGTGACGCTCACACGGGCCCCCAACTTCTATCTGCTGCCCGGACACACCAATATAACCCTTACGACCTTGACATAAGCGTCTCCCCGTGTACCGCATTAAACTTTCCGATTTATAGACTACCGCCCGCCACCGCACCGGGTGGCGAAGTCCGGCAACGTCGCACCCAAATTTATTGTGACATTTGGCTCAAACGAGCCACTAAACTGTACCCCTAGCGACATCTATCCGCGACCAGGGAACTATTCGTTCGGATTTTAGAGTGAGACGGATAGATTTGACAATATCACTTTCACGGTCCGTACTTAAAGCTAAGCGGTTTGCAGTGTACAGTTTGTTTGTGTCTGTAAACAGCGCGGCCGTGAGGTGTACCGCGCATGAATGAAATGGACGACAGCGGAGAGAGGGCGCGCTGCGGATCGCACGCGCGCGTAAAGGACGGCGTAAGAGCGCGAAGCGTGCAGCGTACATCGTTTATCAGATTACATGCGAAGTATCGCGAGCGTGGCGATGTTTTGACACGCGATAATCACGAGATAATGCGCCCGATCTCGACGACGTTTAGGTTTATATTGGCTTTTTATAGTGCCTAGTGTTGGCAGCTCTGAGTAGATAAAATAATGTCATAGTAATAATAGCCGCCGTGTTTAAATATGATGCGCGGCCGCCAGGTGACGTCGCGATCGCAGCGGCAGATCGCGCGTGTTGACAAACGCTTCCTTCGCTCCCGACCCCTCATTACTGCTGATTTATTTAACTTTTTAATCATAAACTTGTTATTACATGATTCGCTCACGGGATAGAATAGAAAGTTACCTTAAATAATTGTCTGTATTGATGATTACTATTTGTATTAAATTAACCAAATAAAAACAAACTTTGTTCTGACGGTTATGTTAAATGAAATACATTTTTTCTTTAAGACGACCTATAACTATTCAATGCAATTTAATTTCAATTAGGTATGCGAAAAAAAAATTAAACACTTATCTAATGAAAGATATATACGTTTATATACTTACACTTTGAATAATTTGCACGAAAAAACTTGCATATCACTAAACAGGTTGAATGATCTACGGCTTATCATGAGAACTTTATGGCAAACTCAGTTCCTTGATCAACCGTTTTAGCAACCTTCAGCGCCATCTATCGTTGAGTAGCTATGGTACTTATCCGTATATATTAGTGAAAATCACTAGTAACTTTTCATTAACTAAAAGAAACATTGCATAGTATTACTATATAAATATCAAATATCTTAAATGTATTATTTCTTGTGTATTGATGTTTATTTTCTAGTAACCAAGCTAAGCGCTAATTGTTATTTTTCTCTCGAATTTGTTTACTTTTATTTAGTAACGTAATACTTGATCAATTGATTTAAATTCAATTTTATCGCAGATTCCCCACGGCGTATTCTCAATGTTAGTGTTAGTCGCCGTGTGATATCGTATGACGGCATTCAGTGACGCATGTCTTCCATCGAACTACGATTAAATGGACGATTTAGAACTTGGGAAGTTTTAAAGATGATTCATTGAATGTACTTTGTATAAAATCAATGACGCTCTAAACGATTTATAGAAATTAAACATTGAATAAAATTATAATGTATCTATTTTAACACAGTGATAAAAGTGTCTAAATGCTTGATCACAAATTCGAAGTCTGTTAATTTTAAACTAACTTTCCACATAAAACATTTTTTATTTTTTTATATTACTACATAATGTAAATTTAGATTTAAGTAATGGATCACAAATAAATATGAAAATCGAATTCGAAAATCGGTGTCGAATTAAACAAGATGAACGTCTTTGAACACATTCAAAGTTGAATCGATATATCGTTCCCGAAGTGGCCGCTAGATAGCGCTATCTCCTGAATTAGATCGTCACGTACACTGGAATATGTTATTCTTCTCGCGCGGCCGTAAATCTTCCATTGATTTACGTTTGGGCGTTCGCTTAAATTTACAACAGTCCGATTTAGCTCTTGTTGCGGCCTCCGGCCGACCACATATCGGGTTGCTAACGAGACTTATGTACAAATTACTCTGGACTACCGAATACTTGGTACCACACTAATATTCTACGTTCGCTGCAGATCGTTGCTTAATTTTTATTTTCTATGTAAGCTTTAAGTGGCCATGCGTTCAAGATGACCAAATAAAACTAGGAATATCTTTAAACACTGACTTCACTCAACGTAAGTATCTACTCTTTGCGGAACCAATCAGTCTTAATAGTGTAAACTCTAAAATGTCTATCAGTTGCGACTAGTCTTAACTTTTTAAATATAAACCAGACGCAATATTTAAATAACATAATAAATATGTCAAAAGTATATATTTTTGTATAAACTAATTTAACTAAAACGTATGACAAACATACTCAGTCTCGACCTACTTCGACAGATCGTGGATAGGCGACGGTTTTCGGCGTTTGCTCTGATTTATAACAGATATAAAAGCGCTCGTCGGAGAATCATTGTATCGACCACAGATTGCGTATAATTGAAGAACGAATGGGTGGCCGACCAAATACCGCTGTTTATACGCGACCAGATGAAAACCAAACACCAATAAAAATGTTGGAAACGCGATTCGATTTTATCATCTTGTTATTTCCTACAAATTTAAGTGTTACATTCGTTATAATGTTTTTATTGCTCTTCGTGGACATTGATAAATTTTAAACCAATTTGTTTACACGCTCCTGGCTGTGAAACTGTTTTATTCCTTAACAATAATACAACCACTACAGAACAGTATTTCGCGGCCACCGACCACTACACACAGACTACATGAGCGGTGGGCCGAAAATCTTAGAACCGTATAGTTAAAACCGTTCAGCGCCATCTATTAAAAACAAGCGGAAATGACGCTAATAAACAGATGGCTATTTTAAGATTTGTTCCGACCATTTCAAAAATAGAAGTAATGATTATTTATTTGTCACTTTGTGAATTTGAGTTTTGGATCAATGCTATAGAACGAGCAAATGCAATCTGAAGTTCTCCTAATGCCATCTATTAGCAAAATACTGTATTACTATAAACGTTCCCATTGGGCATTAAATATTTGTATTAAAATAATAGAAATTACTTTAGTATGTCCAGAAATTAAACTCTAAATGAGTAGGAAAACAACGTAAAATATTTTCAACTCATAATTTTGTTTTTCTATATACGTTTGGATGGTCTAAAAATGTAATCTGCAATTACACGAATCATAGCGGCATCCATAGTCATTATCCCTTTCTTAATGCGTCATACGATATGTAAACTGGGAAATGAGGGAGCGACCGGGTTGCTGTAGTTTTGGAACTGCTCCCAAAGGCTTCGTCCCTTTCTCCCTGGATGTACTAGCGAACTCTCTCATGCCGAGTGTCCCAAGTTACACCGTCCGCTACAACTCAATTACTAATATATTCATTTGACTTAATATTAAACTTAGTATTCGTGATGTATGCGCACTGGCCTCGTTGTCTTGATACTTTGAAAAGATACTTCACAAAAAATTAAATAAACACCCAACATCATCATAACCCCTTGTCTGCCCACTCTTGAACATAGGCCTTTCCTAATGCCTTCCAGTGTACGTCGTCCTCTGCTTTCCGCATCTATGAACCCCCTATCTATTTGCTTAATTTAGTATTTAATTTTTAAATTGGAATTTTAATTAAGTAAATATAGTGTCATTAATAAATAAAGAAAAATGGTACACAACAGTACAATAATAAATGACGCGCTTTTCGTACTGTTCAAATATTTCTTGTTACAAGAATGTACAAGCAGTTTGCGGAACAAGTTGTTTGCGGAAGTAACTTCTCTGTCGGAATTAGTGAAGCTACTAAAACGGTGTCGGTTAATTTATTACAAAGTGTGTTTAATCTTTCCGATAATAGATGGCGATGTACATCACTAGCGACATTCAGCGGCAGATAGTAAAATAAAAATAAATATTTTATGAACTAAATAAAATCATGTTATAACACTTAAATATGAGAGTTGAATAATAAATGTATTTATTTTATACATAAATGCGAAAGGAAGAAATAAAAATAATATGTTTTAATATTTGAATCGTTACCCGATTTACGTTTCCGGTTCGCTAGAAAATTACAACACATGTACATAAAACGTTACAATCAACCCAAAATAACATCTTCAGCCTAAAAACGCTTAAGGTAAAGAAGGGAAGCGATCTTATTTAGGGAGCACTTAACCTCTTTGTTTATGACAACGCCGCTCTAATTCCGTAATAAGCCGAGACGATAGGAATTTTATCTGCCTCTTACAAATATCATAGATGTATTTTAAATAATAACATGGCAATATGAAAACTAATACCAAGAACCCTGTTTCTATAGTATTGCAATACTGAGACTTGATCATTAAACCTTTCCAATAATCGAGTTATATTTAATATTTTTAATAAAGAAAATAGACAACGTTTTAATTGCCAACAGAAGAGATAATTTAAAACACGATTAATTACTAGTCATTGGATATTCAAATAAAATGTAAATACAATTTTAAAACAGATTTACTTGTCTTATTTCACGCAACAATGCTCAATTCCTATTGTACAACTGCTAACGCCATCTATCTAATAAATTATAAAGCGTGAACACTACCGCGAGCTTGTAAAATGGTCTAGAGTGACGTTGCAAGATTTGATTTGATTTATCTTCGAGTAGTAAAAGAGAAAACTATTAACATGTAAATTTATAATGTCCTAGAACTTATATTGACTAGTTAAGTATTATTATAATGCGATAAGAGTGGCGCGGCAGTGCCCACGTCGATGTGAGCATTCGAATCATTAAATCAGTGTTAAACAATTTCCGTAGGTCAAATTAAAGAGTAAATGATTACATAAGCCAATGGTTTTATTTACAGATAGGGCGATTTGTTGTCGGGCGAGCGTCGCGACGATATATGCAAATCGTTTGCTTATGCCACATTCGCACTGCGGGGGACGCCCTTCTATCACAATTAAAATATGCAAATGGCCGATATTACCCACTACTTTTCATTCCGGCCCGATAGAGGGCGGTGGGGCGCTCCCCTCGCGATGATAGTGTCAGAAATATGGACCCGAGTCCCTTAGGGCGATCATCGGCACTGCAACATGTTTTACATAATCAATGTTATTGTTCTTTCAAATACTAACTTGATTATGATGTTAGTCATTAATTATGATCATCACACCGTGAGCAATGTAGTGTCGATCGAAATTTATTTTTCAATATTTGATTCTTTTAAATGCTTGCACCAACATCAAAGATTAATTATACCTATTTTAAACAACACAAACTAATAAGTTAGAAACAAATTTTCTTTGGGAACTCAGATTTGTTGAAGTTTGATGAGATAAACAATAATATTCATTGTGCAATTTTCTTTTAATAATGTTAAATTTTAAACCTCAATTTATAAAGAGATGGTGAGGCTAGTCCAAAATATTGTCTAATGCTAATGCGAAGGAATGGAACATTATATATACTATCAAGTAATTAGCATTTATTCTACTATTTAATATTAAATGATCAGTTATATGAATGTTAATTAGGATTTAACGGTAAATGAAGTCGTCGCGCGGCATTACACGGCGCTACCGGCGCGCTCCAGACAACAACTAAACGCTCGAATCACACAGATTGCGTCGGCTCGGGCCCTGTGTTGCTGTGTAAATTAATAATATGTAAATTTCCACACCCGTTTGAGGACGTGAAACGAAGCGCTAGCGTCGTGTCACTCCTGTACGCTGCCGGGGCGCAGTAATAGATTAATTTTGGTATATACTTAGGCATAGAAATTTTAATATACTGATCACGTGTGTTACCAACAATTACGTCAAACGAAAGAATTATAATCATATGTAAAAAGGTCGTGTAAGGCCAGTTACGTTATGGTGGGTTTTTGTTTTATATAAAACTGTGTAAAATGGAACGTGGATGTTTTACAATTCTATTTCACTTATAAAACGGCTTAACTCACGTGCAACTCGGTGTCAGTACCGACTAGTTTCGAGCCCATCGGGGGCTCATCT
>JAODUI010000031.1:3403180-3419010 GCA_027563995.1 Papilio gigon
AAAAATTTTAGACTGAACATTAAACAGTAAATTCAATAACATTTTAATCTTGTTTTCTTAAAGGCATGTAGTTTATGGACACATTCTGTAATCATTTTCGATGCATTCTCTTGCCATGATTTTCCCGCGGCACTTGCGAACACAAGTATTATAGCGTTTTGCGTTTTTAGAACATCGCTTCGGATAACTTTTATATTTTTTATTTGCCCACTATTCAATATTACACAAAAATAAAGTATTGTACAAGCAGCTCCTCGTAATAAATATTTGCATTAAACAGGTTTCAAACCAGGAGTTAAATATTTGAAAGTCAAATGTAAATCGTCTCTTGATACGATATAAAAAAAATGCAACAATGGTGCAATCCCTTTCACTTTATTTAAAATTTAATTATACGAACAAAGTTCATGAAACAAGTCTCGCAGGATTCACCTCTAACTTAAAAGCGTGGCGTGTCTAGACACAACTAGTGAACAAATTCTCTACTACGAAACTTTCCGTGGGGCAAGGCACTCACTACACCCGCCGCCCTGTGTGTGTGTGTACGTGTAAGCTGTGAAAAATTGCTTTTGTGTATGTTTGAGTGTCGCAGAGCCGGGGGCGGGGGCGCTGGGGTGAGGGGTGGCAGTGCGGGGCGAGGGCGCCGGGTCGGGGGGTCCGAGTCGTAAACTAAATAGCTTAGTGTTAACACATATTGACATCAAATTCACCGCGATGCTATCATTTATTCAGGTAGCAGTAAATTCATTGTGCTTTTCGTTAAGGTTTATGTTTAAATAATTCCGCGTGTCGCCTTATTCCCTGGTCGGGTGGCATTTTTACGGCGCGCGCGTGTCAGCGTTTAATTATTTTTGTCGCTTTGTTTAACTTACGTTGACTTTGCTTTCGAGTTTTAATTGCCTTCGTCTTTTTTCGTTCATTTTTGCGGAACAGTTAACAAGGCGTCGCACGCCTTCGTCACTTCCGCAGGTCCTTAACCTGTGAAGTTCAGATGTATATCTACGATTGTGTAAGATAGCTTTAAAGTATGTAAAACATGAAATATGTTCTGCATATCCCTCGTTTCGACAGCGCGCTTCGCGAGCCATCTCGTTACAGTTGGTTAAGGTTATGAGCCGAATGGAACAGCTTTATTCATGTACATGGCATGTGCAGTCGAGTACAAACGTCTCCCCTTAAATACTTTGAAGCGATATTCCGATTTATTTCAGCACTGTCAGAAACCGATCTTATTTTTTATTTGAATAGAGTTGATTTTCGCACGCGGGGAAACTGGAAATAAAAAAGATGAGATACGTCGCAATTTAGGGTTTATGTTAGTGGCTTTTTTTTTTATTTTTAACGCTGTATACTATTTATTCATTCTCTCTCTCGCAACACAGCATTTTAAGTAGCTCTGTACGTTTTGAAATTCATCGACTTTAATATCTTAATTATTTAAAAGTTGAATTTGTTATAAATATAAAACTCAAAATAAGTAAACTACTTCGTTGACTTGAATAATCAAGGCAGACGGAATCTCGACAAACCATTTTAGAAAACATCATTTTCAACTGCTACGCCAGTCTTCGAGAGTTGTAGCAAGAATTATTAAAATATTCTTATAAGCATTGAGTTCTTTTTTAATTTTAGAAGGTATTGAAACCTCTCTATGGTATTATTTCGACCTCGAAATAACATCACCTAGAACAAAACTTCAGCTGTAAACTTAGGAGCTAGTTGTCGTTTAGTCGAATGCTAATACTCAGATAATGAGGCAAAAATAAAGGATAGGAAAATATATGAATCCGTCCACTAAAACAACTGATCTATTATAATTATAATTTCGATTAGCAAGTACTAAAACTATGAAATGGTGCAAGTGAACAATGTCAACAGAAAGCGAGCAACTGAGTTGACGGCTACAAGGGGCGCCGGCTCCTTAATGAACTTGTAATAAAATTATTGGCCACATACAGGGCAGTTGAGGCAACGCCCCGGCGACGACGGGTTAACCTGCCTAGTGATGTCGACCAACAACATATCGATAACGAGATAATACGAAAACAACATAAACAATTAAAAACTAAATTAAGTTAATTAATATTATATACACAGTATGTAAATTTATTTATTTATTATGGAACTAGGAACTGCAAGGAAACACCAAGTTACATTCAGCGTAACGCATCATGTCAACCGAGTCAAAAAAATGAAACAACATAAGCACACTAATTTTCTCATCACTTAAAAAGAGCACTTGTCACCACATTTATTTATATTCCATTGTTATTTTTATCGATATTTGGAAGGCACATCACAGATTCAGTAGTATCTGGAGAGGCGAGCTACAATAAAATGTACCGAGCTAGCTACAAGCCTGAGCAGCTACCCCGCGCCCACAGTTCAACCCCCTGCCACCCTCGACATATGCGCAATCCGACCCCCTCCCCCTTCTACCGCGCCTACTCACACATACAGACATATCACCTGCGCTCCTACGACACACATACACGATGGGGATAGACGCATGCAACTGTCAATTCAACGGCCGATCCGCAACTAATAACATCCGCCGTCGACAATTTGATTAAATAATCGACTGATTAAATTGTGATGTAACTGACGATTAAATTATTCATGGAACTAGAATCACTCACAGTGTCATGATTATTTAACAGTTATCTTCGTCAAATCTTTATAATGTAAAAGCTATTGAATGTAATAAACACATATGTATTTAGAATTGAAAACAAAACAATACTATGCACGTACACTCATAACCAGGTTACACTAGACTAGAGCTAAAGGAATACTCTTATAGTGTTGTAAATCATTTACGTACACACAATAATAAAGAAAAACATTTACATTACAGTTGTATGTAAGCATGGCTCCTTTTTTTACTTCCACTATTAGTAACATTAATGAAATAATTCAACTAATACTTATTATAATTTTGGTATAATAAATTAGTGTTGCCAAGGAACTGTTAGTATAAGTTAAAACATTCTTCATCGAAGACTAGAAGGGTAACATTGCGGACGCTAGACGAGCAGGGAATTATTAGGGCAGGGGTTAGGCTAATTACACACTTAGGTCTTAACTATCTTTCCTCTTAACACCACACAGCGATGTAGAACATCAAAGACATGCGACTACTTCTCATGTAACGTGCAAGGGAATTTTATATAATTAAAGTAATCACAAACTTCACTCCGTCAAGTCGCCTTCGTGAGTTTACACTGCCGAAACATGTTCTCTCGAAATATGCGAACGAAATAATATGTAAATTTGGGAAGGTTGAGTGTACTGGATTTGGGCGGCAAGAAGCCGATCATTGGAGTATACAGCTACGAATCGAGCTCTACGATATGCTACGTTGAACACAGCTACGTCTAAAACTTTATTCTACATAGATTTGGCTCATCATTTACAAATGTATACTTGTGTTTTCCCTTGCTAATTTTATATTGCAATTTTTCCCTTCGTCATGTGATTGTCTGTCCACGGCCCGGAAAATGTGTTGCAACAGTAAATTACATTTTTATCAAATCTTGTCACCATTTTGTTTTCCGAGCTATAAAAATAAAACACGATCCTTCATATAATATTTCTTGAAATAAGGTTAGTGTATAAAAAGGTCTGTGTGGAGGTTTAATGTCGTCATTGCTGTATAAACGACAATCGTTGCTATGTGACGCCCGGTCGTCATTCTTTCGTTTGCAATACGTATGGGTTGACCTTTCCCGCCCACGTAAATACGTAGCCTCACAGCCTAGTTATTATTTCATTACATTCACTACTATTTTTAGCTAATTTGCAAATCGTCACAGCTGTCTATAATTATCTTAAATATACGTCGATCCGCTGTTGTAAGAAAATGTAAATAAATATATCACAAAAAAATCTGTTTGACGACTATCATCCCCTTATAGCATAGCAACGAAATTTCGCGATCGTTTCGCATTTGTCGACAAACCAAAGATAAAAGAAGTTCAAGTGTTCTTGTAAAGGCCACGGCCTTGGGGGTGAGACGGGGAGGCGAAAGGGGAATCATTGTGGATACCGACCGGGAAAAATTTGGCGAAAGTGAGCGGCCGAGGCGAGGCGGACCCGGTTAATGATCAAAACGTCTTCAATATTGCGTAGGCATGGCCTTATCATTATAATTTATTCACGAGACAGCAGCGAAGAAACGTTTCGAGCGTCGCCTAAGATTGGCGCGGGGATTACTTAGAGCTGTAAAATATATTTTATTGCACTTTTTCTATGTGAGTGAGCGACGTTCAATCTCACAGAGTCAAATTAATGACACAATACTTAGAAGCCCTTACTTCTAAAGAGTTCATTTTACATGTTTAATTTTATTTTTATAACCAGTTTTATAAACACATAATCATAAACTTTCACAGTAATAAAAATCTTCATTACTACACAACCTAATTGTAAAACTTTTATTCTGTTTTAACTTTAAAAATACAGTTCAATCGTATTTAGTAAACGTGAAAAAATGACCCATTTACCTTCTTCAAACAATCAAGGGTAAATCCAAAAGTAACATTCACACAAAAATTCTTTACCGAAGTATAAACATGTAATAAAACTGAGTTCTTAAAAAGATTCCTTCGAAGTTAACACACAATACATTCCTTCAACATTTCTAAGTTCGCGGCGTCAATAAATCAGTGAGCGCACACTTAAGTAAGGTCCTAATAAAGGCTGTCGCAGTCTATAGCTAGCTTTGTCGGCTACTGCTCATCGGCGAAAACTTTTCCTTCTGCGTTCACAAACTCGTGTCGAGAATCTTCGGATCGTATAGAGTTGTTACTTCAGTGTGCCTGATATCAATAAAGTATGACAATATAAACTATTTTATCATCTAATTAAGCCCGATGACTACTAAATTTGACTATAGCCAGCATAGGTAACGAAGCTCAAAATGTAATTCCTACAAAAAGTCATCTATACTAGTGATTTCAAGATTATCGTATGAGACAGGTCAGTTTGTTAAGATATGAAAAAAATGTATAAAGGCCGTGTCAAACCTTTTTAAGCGATCGGGTCGTGTTGCTCATTTAGATCCGACCTTAAATAACACGGGCCGCCACGCCAGCAATTAACAGTTATTTAACAGCATCTAAACACGCGATCGAAATATCATACGTACTACCAAACATTTTAACGCTCGTAGCACAACCTTGATTTCGTAGCACATGTTACATGCTACGGAATTCCTCATAAACAATGCACGCCGGCATAACGAGGAGCTGTCTTAATTAAAGTTGCTCTATATATTTACGTACCCAATCTCACTTGTGGAAGTTAAGGAAAGGTTAAGACGCCCCTCCCCTTACCGGGGTGTAGCCGCCCGCCCGACATTCCCGAATTTTCCCAAAGTATCGCTTAATGCAAGTTTATTATCTCCCATCGTTGAACATTAATTAATTCTTTTTCTGCAACCCTAATCTATAAGTCCGTACTTCTTTTATATACATTATCCGCAGGATGTAAGATGTCTAGGGAACTTGAAAGAAGATCTGCAGTAGACCATGAAATCAATAAATCAAATATCTGATTTAAAATTTTAAAAAGTCATTATTTGATGTATGAAGTTTTTTTTTTCATGTAATTGTAATACGTTTTTTCCAGTGTCGGAATACCGTGACAAAAATATTTGTTCCATCGGGATATAATATTAATGTAAAGACCAAACAGTATTGTTGTCTTTATAAAGGCAGTTATTACACAACCTTTTTACTTCGGTTATTTTATTTATTATTTAACTTCACGATACTATGTGACAGACGTGAAGAAGTAGGTCGGAATGTAATTTTAATTGAGATGTAAGATGTTACGGCAATGTGAACCTTATTGAAATAGGCATTAAGTAATTAATCGGTATCACTCGTCACTAACATGTATCAAACGAGCATATTAGTGACCATGAAGATCAGAACACTAGACAAATAATGAAATTAATCGAAAGGCAGGCCGATATCAACATTATTAATTCAAAACTCGCGCACCCCCAGACCCGTCTCCCTCCCTGGGCGCTCCCTCTCCCCCGGCCTCAATACTCCCCTCCACCAAGCCAACCTCCCCTCCCCCGGCAGCCTCAATATCTTCTTTCAACGAGGACAATTCTTGTAGAATAAGGTTACTAAGATTGTAACTACTTTTCACACTAATGTCACAATGAAACTAAACAATGCCTTAATTTTTTATATATACAAATCTGTCTCTAAGTTTATTATATAAATGTTACAACAACTTATCTTTAATTAATTTTTCATTAATTCAACTAATGCTAAGAAACAAACTGAAACTATAAAACATTAAACACTAACAAACCGTGGCAAAAGTTTACTGTACTCCTGTTGCGTGTTCGACGAAATCCATTCTTATTCCGCAACAAATACAATTTTCACTTATGGCCCGATTCACAATCCTTAATCCATTAATATAAGGTCGCAAATTAAGTGAGAAATTATTTTCTAGCTGAAAGCTTGGAAAATCATCTGTTACTATGACAAGACTTTAATTTCAGATTGAGAAATCTATAATAACTCTTACTGGCTTAGAAATAAAGGTCACAATCAGTTGATGCGGTGTTTCAGCAGCGGTTTATACAGTTGGTGTGTCGCGGGCCTGACTGCCGCCCACGGCCCCCGCCCAAACTCTACATGTTATTTACGTGTGAACACAACGCCACGGAGGGTTCAATTTATCTGACCTACTGGGCCTCTTACTAATATAACCCCTGAAATTGCTTGTATTTCTAAGGTTGTTATTTTTTTGGTTTATCCCCGGATAAAATAATAAGTTTTCCTTTATCCTGGTATTAAATCTTTATCATAATAAATATCGGTCTCACATTGAAAGATTAATGATTTATTAAAAATATTTTTTTACGTTTAAAGTTCCTTTTGGTTGTTATTAATTTCACAATTGTGGTCGGATTCTTAAAAACCTTCGTACCGATATTTCAAAGTGTTATATCTAATGACAATTTAATGTCCTTGACCCAGGAGGTTATAAAATTATCACCGTTATTGTACTGGTCTGAGGCTTGACGATCAATCTTGAACCCAACTATACTTGCATAAAATTAAATTACCCACCAACATCAGCATCAACTTAGACGGTGAGGGAGACAGAATTTAAGACAAAACTATAATTTATTATGTAACGCTATACCTATAAATATGTATGGATGAAAGTAGAGAAAAAAATAATAAAATATTCACTCGGTAAATCTGCGTGGCAGTTTGTAGACTACAAAAACATCGCCGCAACTATGTCAACTGCTATAAGGCTCAAAAGCCGTTGACTAAAGTATTTGGACGTCGTGGGTTCGATCCCGCGTAACAGTGAGTTTTCACTCAGAACTTATTGCCATCCCGCTCATTATCTTTGAAAGAAAAGGGGCGACAAAAAAAAATGTAATAACAATTGGTATTACACGCTTAGTTGAAGTTCATAACATTTCCTAAGTATTAATGCTGTATGACGTAACCATAAAAAAAGCTGACATTCTATATTTAAAATTGTTTTAACTAAACTATGCAGTTATCCTAACGGAAAATAGAAAGTAACATTTAAAAATCGTTCTTTATTCGTTCATTCGAATAAAAAAAAATTGGCGCCAACAGAGTTCGAAAGAGTAGGGGGCGTTAGAGTCGCTCTCGAAAACGAGCGGCGAAGCGGCGAACAGATTCATGATTATAACAGTTTGAGGGGTCTCGTCCGCACTGTATGATGGACTGGAAATATTTCTTGATATCACCGAATGTCGTTACAATGCCTTAGTAGAATATTTTTCTTAGGCAGAAAGCCGATATTCCCCCAAGAGTTACGACATTTCAATTTGCCAAGGCGGGCGGAAAATGGAATTACGATTGAAGCGGGAAGAGCCGAGTACGACCGAACAGCGGCGGTCGCGCCCGAAGTTAGCCGATCGAAGCGAGCGTCGCACCGAGCCGTGTATTGATTAGATGCGGACTACCCGATGCCATATAAATTAGGCCGCAGAAAAACAGATTTTAGGAAATAATACAGTCGGTTAATACTTTTACTTTTATTGAAACACAAGCGCACCTTTTCATGAGTAATATTAGCTTTAATTACCGAGTCGCCGTATAAGGGGCACAACTTTTTATAACAAACCATTGTGCTTGTTTTAGTCGTAACTTAGTAACTAACGGAAGTATTTATTGATTTCCAATATTATTTACTAAAAATTTAGAATTATATTTTAATTATGTTTTCCTGTGTATAACTTGCTTGAAGATAATTTTAAATTTAAATACCATTGATACAAAATTTTATAAATAAAAAAACATATCTGAAATAATTTGACGTTAATCGTAAACGGTGCAGTAATGTAGATGAATAAATATACATTACATTATTAACGAATGTTGGCCTCATTTCTCGCTCTCTTTGTTCGTTTCGCAATTTTTCGAGACAAATAATGTAAAATACGTTTATTAGCTAACCGCGGTAAGGTTCAAATTGTCTTGTCTTGTACAAAACTCACTTCTCGCCGATGAAGCTTCCGAACTAAGTGGAGTAAAGAACTTTATAATGTTTGAAATTAGGATTAAATTTGTATAAAAGAGGGGTGATGGCACATTTCATGATTTGTGAGTTTATAGCGACAGTGAAGTGTCGGTGGTTAATGGCGGCGGCGCGGGGTTCTCACGGGCGACATATTGAAAAAGTTTGGGCGCGGAAAAAAGGCGGCAAAACGATGCGAAAATATTAAAACGTCCGACGAGTGAAGTCGATCTTACGACTTTAAAAACTTTGCATTATTAACAGTGCAGATTACAGCGTAGTTGTGTGTGTACTGACCTATTTTCTCTTAGCGAAGTTTTATGATAGTGGCGGGAACAAAAAATTAATTGCCGTGAGAGCGTTTTAATTTCTCCAAGCTGAATATTAAGTAAATGATTTGTTGCTTTCATTACTACCACGATTGTGAAGTGATCCGTTTCTTAATTGAAGTCAAAGTATCAGTTACATTTTAATGATTTTGTTTTATAAAATAATATTATATGTAACTGAAAATGATGTAATTTAATAAGAGATAGACAGTAGATATGGGATGATCTAAGATAACGGATTATTATAAAAATAAAATAAGTTACTTCAAGGTTATTTTTGATAATTATATAAAATATATATTTAAATGCGTAAAGTTTAACTAACAAATAGCTTAGAAGTAAATTATTATGAAAAATTAATTGGAGAAGTTTGTCTCCGAAAACATCTTTTCAGTAATTCAACTCAGACACCCCCCTTCGGGAGATTTAGATGGAATCCTTTCCTACCCGTCTCTCCCCTGGGCGACCCATGAAGGAAACCCTTGTTTCTTGAAGAACATCTTAAGAGCCTAATTCGTGTATACTTATCAACAAATATCAAATCAATTGAAATTCAACTCTAAATCCTAAGTAGTTAAGTTCGGATTTTCTGTTTGTATCAGGGCATTTGTGGTCGTTTCAAGTTGATCGCGTATTGACACCTTTTCAGGTACTTAGGATACGATCGCCTCGTAAGTTACGTACTGTGGAGCCTTATACAATAACAGATATACATTTGGAATAAAATAAAAGCTTTCATTATTAAGTTCTTACTTCCGTTACGTCATATATCTCACGTTTAAGGCTCGTATTAATAAGAAAATATGACCATTACATTTTTTTTACATTATTACTTAGAAAGTACATCATTTCAGATATCAGGCACATTTCAGTGTTTAATTCTTGTACTGCTGCAGCTACAATAAAGTAAAAAGCTCTCGAAAAACTCGGAGCGCGACTAAAATAAAACAATTGTAGAATTTTCGGCTGTCATTTGTTTTCCCGTTGTCCGTATTAATTCAGTTCGTAGGGGAAAAATAATAATTTAAAGAGTAATGAAAACATCGAGTTACAACTAAAATTGTTATGTTTATGACGTAAATGCATCGAATTCAATATGTCAACTAAATCCTTCATACTATATATAGTCTTTTGATAAAAATAATCTGAATAGTACACGTATTTGAAGATATAGAACAACGCCACCTAGTTAAAAGTTTAGGAATTAAAGTGTCTTAGAATATTTTTCTTCAATATTTAAACTAAACATATGTTACATCATAGCAAAAGGTAATTAATTCTGAGTAGTATTATTTTCTTAGTATAAGCTGAAATAGTTATTTACGATTTATAAAATCGTTTGTAACTTTTCTTAATATAAAGATAATTAGTAATCCAGTCCATGAAGTACTTAAATACCTCATGATCTCTCTGTCGTACTTTTCACAAATATATTTTGGATGTATTTGACACACGCCTAACGAAGTATTTGGTACAATAAAACCCCGGATTCCAGATTTTCGTGACGTACTATTTTGATTATCAGTAACATAATTTATCATCACAACTAATGTATGGAAGGTCTATGCATAAATATGTTAGCCTGAAGACCGTTATACACTTTTAATTCTATCGCACAGTTCAACTGTTCTATGTGTATAGACGACTTTATAGTTCGCATAATCAAGATAGCTTTCCAATACCTTATAGAAACTGATGTATTAAAAAATTAGTAGAATTGGCATTGAAATATTGTACAAAATATCCAACAAAATTCTGGCTAACAAGTAACGTTTCGGTGAAGCAATAGGTAAGAACAAAGAGTAACTACGCATTCACAAATTCCATTCGATTTTGCTTCGCGGAAAAGTCGTGTGGATGTTACCAGTTATAAAAATGTAGGATCTAGGGAAAGATCACACTTACCCGTGGCGAGGGGGGCGAGGGTGGCGCCCCCTCTGATTTATGGCAACATGTCGCGAGGCGCAACCGCCCGCGCTTACGGCGAGCCCGCTTTTTGTCATTAACTGATTTTTATTCTATATTCTTTTATAAATACATACCACCTTTGATAACTGACTTTTATAGCTTTTCATATTTTATATATAGCTAAACGAAATAATTATTTAAACCCTGTATTACTTTGATGGCAATCTAAATTAGAGATATTTCTTTTTGAATTAAGCAACTTAAAACAATATAGTTCTGTATAATTGCACTTAGTTAAATCTTTAATAACTTCAGTCATATATTGGCATTTTCTTCCTCAATTTTATGACATTGAATAATAAAACAAAAATACTGACTTGCAAGGTAAGTAACTCCCTCTAGTGGTACATTCTTGACAAATGGTTTTTAAAATCATTTAATAATTTGTTAAAACAATATTATTGGATTTTAACAAAATGCATATGTAAATAATATTAAATAGACAGTAATTAATTTTTCCACATTGAAGTAGTAATCGAAATATCATTTAAAAATAACAATTTTGCCATCTATTGGCGAGTGGCCATAACATTACCAAATACTACGCAATACTTTATAATCGTTACTTCAGAGATGGCGCTATTCTTAACACCCAACTACAGTTATTACTTTGGAAAGACAGTCATGTTAAAACAATTTATCACTGATAACCTATAACATTGGCGCTTCATCGCTTAACAATTTCACCATTCGACCTAGGTCATTCGCAAAGGCAATTGAACGTCATCGTTGACTGATTTTAATAAAAAAACAAGTCATTTCCTAACAGTTCTAAATAGAAAGTTATCTATTTAGGTTATACGCCTATACAATTATTTTACATTAACGTAAAATTGCTTAAATTTATCTATTAATATTAATGCGAATAATTTATCTTTAATGTTATTATTACAAATAATAAAAGTTGATTTTCTTTGTTATGTTTTTATTTCGCAAATATCGTAAATATTAAACAAGTTTATTATTTATAAATCTTGAAACAAGTCTGATTTTTTTTGTAGTGGATTAAATGCTGGTTAACTTAACTGTTATTCCTTCATATTATCGCACTGATAAAAAAAGAAATTGAACATCATATTTCAAAGTTTAATAGATACCAAATCTATAGATGTTAATTAAATATTCACATTCTTATATAGTACGTGCCAACAACATTTAATGTCCTTCAATCTTAGAATTCACAAAACCTTTACCACTCAACAAATATTTGCTTTGGCGTTTTATTAACGCAGCTATCCTTGTCCATTCAAATAAAATCATTCATCCTTCATACTACAAACATTTACTTACCACAATACTAATACCTCTAAATGATAAAAGTAAACAAAAAGGTAGTGAATGTTGATTTAAAAAATTAGTAGTAAAATGAATGCTGGCAATTTGAAACATCATACTTATATTAAAAAACGAAAGTTCAAATGGATGGACGTTATCACTTCTCTCCAAAACAGCTCAATGGATCGCGGTGAAATTTGTCGCAAATTAATATGGTCTGAAAGAACAACCAGCATACTAGTTAAGCTGGCGACAGCTAGTTATTTGGTCTTAAAAGTACGTTCTTAGTTAAGGTGTTTAAGGACACTTCCATGCTATTTTTAATTCTAAATATTTTATTATCCATTTTCAATATCAGGATATATACGATAAAATATGTTGATTTTAAAAACACAGTAACGCCTTGTTCGTGTACTTAATACGAATAGAAAAAAAAGTTTTGTTATTTGTTTGTGGCTGGAGCGATATGACGGCGCTCAGTTTTGGCGCGAACGCGTGAAGTCTTCACCGCGCCGGCGTCGGTGGCGCGTGTCAGCGATCTCTGTTACAATCACGATTTTCTGTCTAAAGATCGCGTTCTTTTTAACGTTTTTTTTTTTAATCAAGAGGCATAATTTTTAACCTGTAAGTACAAAAATCGAACTTTATTTTCTAATATTCTGTTAAAATATAATCTATTTTTTTAATAAACATTTTTTAATAAACATAATGAAATTTGGATGCAAATAATCGTAATGATTTATTAAAATAGTTTAATAATAAATAATATTTTCAAAAATATAAATATTTCAATTATTGTCATTTGTGTTTTTAACTAATTAAATAATTTTAAATTACACACTTCTCGTATTAGTAGTTTTTTTTTTTAATAATTTTCTCGACAGAAATTTTGTTGACAGCCATTGCATCTGAACGAATTTAACACGATTAAACCTCTTTGGTTTTAATTTTTTTATTATTTAACATCATAGCAAAATATTTACCTATACTTACATTGAAACGAAAGTTTTTAATTTCTATATTAGTTAATAGTTTTTAGTAATGCTAGTAGCGAATAGATTTATTTACTTTTAATCCTATTTTATATTTTTAATTTTAGTTTATTTATTTTTAATTTTTCTAAAAAGGAAATAAACATTTTATTAAGACATTATTTGAAACGATATATGCGTGCTTACAATCGAATTAAATAATAACACATCGTCTACGTAACGGCAACTTCTTTTCTCAATTGTGTTTTTTTTCTCTAAGCTCTAGGATTGTGCTAGGATATTGTTTACAATAGTCGAATGGCGGGATTTGAACTATCAACCACGTGATTGGAGATCCGTACCCTTAACCATTGGGCTATTGGCGCTTTAAAATATTGTACATACTGTAGTTGTAATGGTAAAGATAATCAGCATTACACCCAGCACTCGGTCAGCAGTCATTGCTGTTGCTCATAGTTCCGTTGTAACACAATTGCTATCGATATCTTAGAGTGCAGGAACACAGTGACCTGCTTTACATTGTCATGGCCGTCAATTTATAAACTATCAGACAGAGATAAACGAATTTGTTGTTAGCAACTCTGGTTTTGAATGATATTATTTATAGCTAATAAAAGATGAAAGTAGATTATCATTTATTGTGACATTGTTTTTAATTACGGCAATTTAAACTAAGAAATCTTTTTGACAACTTCATCGATAGAGATTGAATGATCAACAATATTTTATTGGTTTTGATTTTAGACAAGGGGAAGTTGAATTTCATTTGATATCAATTAAATATTTCGAGGTTATAAAACAAAATTTGAATCTTTAGAATGTCAGAAGGGCATCGGTTGTTGAGTTCCTATTTTCTATAATAGATACTTTATAGCAATGCGATTTCCTTAAAAATGTTTACGCTTCACGAAATATGTGGATTTCTATTAATAAATTGGTTCGTTTTAATTATTACTCAACTACTGGTAGAATATGTTAGTATGTTTTTATATGTGCATTCCACAACGATGCGGTTTTCGCGTAACTTCTTGTCGATCGAATGGAACGGAACATGGAATGATCTGTTTTCGTCGGTATTACCGAACCAGTACGACTTAGGGTTTGTAAGAAGCGAGCCCTACCTCTTTCTCAAAGGCCGACAACTCATCTGCTCCTCTGGTATTGCGGATGTCTGGGCGTCGATGATCACTTCGTCGACGATACCGATACTCGTTTGCCCCCTTCTCTTCTAAAAAAACTTGGGGTCTTTTAAGAAGTGAGCGTATGTCTTTCTCAAAGGCTGACAGTGCATTCGTGTCTGTCTCTTGTTAAAAAAAAATGTTAGTATGTATGTTCATGTAACAGTTTGTGTCTAATTGCAACCTATATACCTTAATAGATTTTGATGTGTGATTGTCATTTGTTTCGTATAGTTCGCGGTTCACGACGGAATCAGTGGATTCGATTGTTTTCTTCAAATAACAAAACAAGTTTGTTTAACAATTGAAGCGCAGCATTACGTTATCCTTATCGTTTATTGTTTGCTAGTGATGCTACCTTAGCGCTGCAGGCGAACGTGTGCAATAGAAAGTGTACGCAGCGTAAGTACATCATACCTCGACACAGTTACCGCGCCGCGGGTTTCTCTTTAATTCAACACGACTTGTAAGATTACCTGTATTTTAATGCGCCTCTAATGTCATGGGATTATTAATGATGAATTATTTATGAAGTTGCCAATATAAATATGACGATATGAATACCTTTCTCCATTGTTTTAACTGAGTACATTAAAGAGCGTGTTTATTGTAACTTTATTTGTATAAGAAACATTTAAAATTTAACATCACGGAGAAAGTTTCTAAATAATGTCTTAATTATTTGAATGAATTAACTAAAATCCGTGTCATTATCAACCTGCCATTTTCACTACGAAGGAATTACGATAAAAAGGAAATTTGTTTTCAATGTAACTCGAGGACGCGAACATTAATTGACGTGTCATCATCAGCTCACTATATGTCCCTACTGAGGGGGCTCAGAGTCTACCCTATGTCGACCAATACGCACTAGGTCAACCACGCTGACCCAGTGCGTGTTGGTCGACCTCACACATGTCTTTGAATTACGTCGCAGATACGGGCAGGTTGCATCAAGAGGTTTTCCTTCACCGTAAGAATGACGGATAATGTACATATGATATTCGAAAATCGAACACATTGGTATATGGCGGGGCTCGAACCTGGACGATGTGGAGTAAAGTCCGGTCCGGTGGAGCGCTTAACAACTTCGCTAGCGTCGACCGAATCAAGTTTATCTTAATAGTTATCGTTTAAACAAATTTTCATAACTTATATAGTTATGCATCTCTCACGTCTTAATTAACACTGTCTCGCGATCACTGCATTGCGATCACGTACTGTCCCAATCACAAACTGATAACTAGCTAGATTAGACGTTGATAGTAAAACTATTAAGTAACTTCGATAAGTAGATAAATCTTACTGCTTAAAAGCCAACAATGTGACGAAGATAAATGTTCAATTTTTTTATTTGTTTAATTTGAATAATAAGGCACATATTGTATTCGTCAAAAAAAAATTGTGACTAAAATTTTCCTTGAATTTTCATTGAATCTTAAATTAATTATTGCTTCGTTAGCAATAATCATCATCATCATCATCATCAGCTCACTATACGTCCCCACCGAGGGGCTCGGAGCCTACCCTGTTATTAGGGGGTGACT
>JAODUI010000031.1:3420498-3439055 GCA_027563995.1 Papilio gigon
TCCAGGTTCGATCCCCGCCATGTACCAATGTGTTTTTCCATTTTCGAATTGCATATGTACATTATCCGACGCTCTTAGCAATAATGAATTTTATTAATTTCACTAATAAATAAAAAAAACTTAGGAGAAATATACCAGTGTTATTTGTATATAACATTCTGCGTAAACATAGTTTTTGTACACTATATATGTACCGTTTTAAGCTCTGTGTAGGTATCGCAGCAGAATGTCAAGTGTTTTGTAACTATGTAAATGATTGTAAACATTATATCAGTTACACTTAAATTGTTAACTAACAACTGACTTGTATAAACAATATATAATAAAACCATAAAGAATATGTCACTGTATTTATACATTAAAGATTACCGGGTTTTTTTACAAATACCACAAGTTTATTTTATGTTTGAAACCATCGAACTCATAAGGAATATGATCTCGGCAAGCCATTTTATTTACTTTATTTACTGTGGCATTTTACTTCACGTATGCAAATAAATGTGTATTTTTGAAGACATCGTGATTAACATCTTGACAACAAGTTTACATTTTGGATTTTACAATCCAAAACAAAGTTAAAGTGTTATAAATATTTTGTACAGTTTTAGCAATTAATAGACAATAGATTTATTATTACGATGACTTATTTTTATTTCTTTGTAACTAGCATAATTTTTTGACAGCTTTGGTTACTGAACTAAGCTGCCGAGTGTACAGAATAAGATAGTTCAGGAGCCGAAGAAAATTATGCTAATGAAAACAAAAAGTTCAATATAATCTATTGTTAAGTTTTTAAATTCTTTGATCGTATACTAGTACTTGTATTTTTAGATTACGAAAGGTCTATTAGAGTAACCACTGGAATTCATTGCAACGATGCAACGTTGCAGCGAGTGGAAGTAAATCGTGCGGTGGTGCAAGAATAACAGGACTTGCATTCATATGGTTGTCAAATTACATTCGTATCTTGTACAAAATACTCTGTTATCTTTTTGTAATCACATCAGTTTGAGAATATGAAGCACCTCTAGTTAACACGACGACATCTATAATGTATTGAAAGTGCATTTGTATTATGTAAATATGTGTACAGCCTTCGACTGATGGGTGACGGGCACTTTCTTTCATATAAATTATAGTCTGCGCTTTTTCAAAAAGAATGAAACACAATATGCCGTTAAACAAAAGCAATTGAATAGCATGTTGATAGTGGAGTAAAGTATCATAAACGTTAGGGACAGCCTTATAAAAGGAATTTGTGCAACAACCTGACTTCGTTCTAATACTGCGTAACAGGGTTTTAGGTTTAGGTCGGACTTGAGAAATATAGCATTCTTATTTAGCAACATTTCAACCATGGGTGTACTGTTTATAAAACTCTTGTTTAAGCGTACATTAAATAAAATTACATAAAAGTGTGTTAAGGTAATTTTTTATTCAAGCAAGAAATCTAATATAAATATTCGCAGTAATAATCATTGAAGAATAGAATATTAATTCCGGAAAGGGCGTGTTTTTTTATAAAAATTATATTCGAACCCACGCGAAAATTATGAACTTTATTTACAGTACGTTAAATTAAAAAGTCGATAAACATTACGACATACAACAGTATTTTGGTGAAGATTTTTTGTAACTATAAAATAGCCAACATGTGTACATAATATGATGCTTTAAAAACATTTACGCGGCATCATTCGTCACTGATAAACTAGCGAATATTATTACAAAGAAATCATTATCGAAATGTAATTTACGTTATGGGATTGTATAATACTGGTCGTAAATGTAATTTTTGCATTAACTAAATGAACATTATCTCGGATTGTCAATTTAAAACAAATAAGGCACAAGTTACAAGATAAAAATAATCAGAAACTATTTTATATATTTAGAAGTTTGCGCTTTCAATCTATAGCTTTTTTGTCTTTTTAATGTCAGTAACTTTGGAAATAGGTAAATAAGACAATATTAAATAAATTGTTCACCACAGACAGATCATTTTAACTAATGGTTAAGTTGACATTAAGTTACCGAGTAGTATTTTAAGTCGTAAACAAAATTTAAAAAATCCAAAAATCGTCTAATTTCACAATTGTCTAATTCAAAAGTCATTTTAATAATTACGCGCAAAGGAAGTATAAAATCGATTGAATTAAAAAAAAATATTCAAGGTTTACTTACCTACCTTTAATTTAATAGTCCTGCTTAAACACATTCATAACTTTTTTTGCTAATGCTATATCTAAGATAGAAGCATAAAACGTGAACTATGCAAATATGTGTACATCCTTGGCCTTACCGTCAATTTGACAATTTTACCTTCCTTTTTTTCTTATTTAAAGTTTCATCACGTGCAAATAAGTTAAACGTACGTGCATTGTATTTAATAGGAACATATAGGTTGAAAGTTTCTAAACAATGTCAAAATACAACTTGAAATATATTCATTAACAGATCGTGTCAAATAAAATATAAAGATTTACAAGAAACGTAGACTATGAGGTTTTTTTTTAAAAGATGTTATGTGTCTAATTGTCGATAACACCAGTCCGTTAAAAAGATTATTATAATTATTTAAGTACATAGAAGTATCTTTGGATATGAATATAGTCTGTGGGTGACGTAATAAATAACATAGTTTATGTACATTTTATGTACATGGCAGTTGCTATTTGTTTTACATATAAGCACCTGTTACTTTTGTTATAATAACGTATAATAATGCAAATCATATACGTTGAACATAAGCGATTGTGGACCTTAAGTAACGTTTCTAATTTGACAGTCCGTATCAATTAAAACACAATGAACGCAGTAGTGGGTACTCTGGTGCATACTGAGTACGTCAGATACGATAACAGACAGTTGCCTTTGTCTGTATAATCATAGTATGTTTTAGTCGCCTAAGACGCTTTGACCCAATGACTTGTTGTTTATCGTGTTTACTACAAATTGTAACGTAAATCATGGATGTTACAATGGGGAGTTTGTGTTTAGGGTTGTTTAATAAGACAACGAATTTTGTAACTCGTGTGTTATTGATATTATTAAGTGTATGTGTTTATAATGGTTTTATTGTCGCCGAAGTTTTGTCGAACAACTCTAACTTGTGGTATCCGCCGTGGCTGTCGAAAATAAATGTTAAATTACAAAATTTGTTGTACAATTTCGTTAATGTTTACTTTGCGACTGTGGCTAGGAAGGTATGTAACCTATTACGTTTGTGAATACTGCATTGTTAAATGATATATAAGCGTGCAATAATTACGCGTAAATAAAATATATAATTAGTTGTATTACCTCATCTTACATTTAATAGAATAGTTGAAACGCAAATAAAAATTAAAACATCACATGAAATATATTTACCATTACTGTCACGAAATATTAGTCCAAAAAATATGTAATTCTTAGTTTACTTTTCTCAATTTTCAATCAAATTAAATCCGTGATTTATCTTTGTTGATGAAAACGTTATAAATCTGTACACCGTATACCGAGTCGAACGTTCGATTTTTTAATATAATTTAAATAAAGACAGACAACTAAAACCGATAAAAAAGTAAGTCAATGCTGTCGATTTGTTATGATTATCTAAAATGTCGTAACATATAGATAAATTAGATTTCCTATATTTACATCATTAGTTTTTTTCTGCACAAGTTATAGCTTTTTCATCGAGACTCTTTAAAAATATTTTAAAATACAGAGGTTTTGAATCCATATACCATGAGATGCGCCGGAAGTATAGCCAGTAGTTTACTTTTATTCCAGAACCAATTTAAATTGATTGATTTAAAATCAATCTGCCATTAACTTTCTTTTAAATACGCTTGATTTGAGGACCTGAGAACTTCTTATTGCGAAAACATTTTACTCACATAATTATGTTATAAAATGCTCAACATAATATACCAAATATGAGGAAGTATGATGACCTGACCTTAACGATAAAATATAAATATATTATTGTAGTTAGAAGTGTGTTGTAGTTTCGAATACAAATGTAACAGGATGTGACCTATCTACTACACATAGGACATAGTCATTTTATAAAAAAGCTATAGATTGAAAGCACAAACTTCTAAATATGTTTGTTTTATGATTATTGCCTGATTGGAATTATGTTATTAAACCTATATAACACAATATCGTTTTGAAATATTTGAGAAAAAATGTACGCCGTGCAAAGCTGAGAAAGGCTCGTATGTAAGCTTGTTTTTTTTGTCTCTGTTTCTATAGTACTCAGTTTTTTTTTAATTAATTCCGGTTTCGAACAAATAGATCAAACACATTCCTTGTTAAGAGGCCATTAACTCATTATGTAATAACGCTTGCTAATATAAATAATTTACTAAAATGTTTTAAGACATAATGGTTGCTATGTTAAATAGTATTTGAAACCCTTGTTGCCTTAAATAAAGAATACGCTTGTATTGCAAAAAATAGAGAACTTAGCCACATTTTTTAAACAAATAAGCCACACACGACTAGGCTTTTTAATAAATTGGATTTCTACAATTTCCGAGTATCATTATAGCACTAGCTTATTCAATGTAAAAAAAAATAACTTTTTTTTTACTTCCATTATTTTTTTTAATTTACTTAACGGATACGGAACTAGACAATCTGACGAATAGTAATAAATGTCTATGACAGGAAAGTAATTTTTTTACATTTTAAGTTTTTTAGTTTTATTTATTCTTTTTAATTAAGATACATTATTACAATTGTTAATAACAATTGAGATATATTTTAATTGTTATAAATATGTTTTTTAAATTCTTTTATCAGTGTAGTGACTGTTAGGATTTTTTTTTTATAATTACGCAATACTTTTTAAAGGAGGTTTCGAATGTTTATAATAAAAATTGTCAAGATTTACTTTACTACTAAGTAATTTTAGAATTTAGCTTAATATTTAATTAATTTATAGATAGATTATTTAATCGTGTTTATCTTTATTACAAAGTATTAGGAATCGAACTTGTAACCGTGAGACCGTAAGACCGATTGTTGACAGTTTCTATGCATTGTGAGGTCAAAGCATTTGCTGTTCGCAATATGAGGCAACCAATGTAACCTTGCCGAGGTTAGATCTCTTTGCTTCCATTATTTGATGAACTACAGTAACTTGATTTGAGGGTCTTTAAGCAAAGGCCAGTTAAGAAAATGTGAGCAACAAAAAAAAACGTTAAAAATAACTATGACCTAGTCTAGCTAGACTTCCGTGTATATTTTGACAGCAGTTAATTAAAAAAAACCAATTTTGATTTATATTAACATGACAAAGTATGTTATTACTGTATGTTATAAAAAAAATATTTTATCATACAAAGTGTAATATTTTCTATATAAAAACCAGTTTAAACCAGAGGTTAGACTGGTCAAATTAATCTTGCTTTATTTTTTTCTCAAAATTCCTACGATTATTACGATTATTATTAATTAATAACAAATAGCTAGGAGTTCAAAAATAGATTCACACACTTAAAGATCGCTAACAAAACGGTGAAGAAAAACATACAATTCTTCCGTAACACGATATCCTGTTTAAAAAATCGAATAAAAAAAAACAAAACCTAACTTTTAGTAACGTGTTATAATTAAATAATTTTCTATTGTAATATATTTGTGTTGTAACGAAAATAAACATTGTTCTAATATCGACGGCAGCAACAACATGTCCACTAATAAAACTTTTTTTTTTTGTTTACATTCCAGACAGTCATGATGCCCTGGTTCTTACGACGATTTCTGCGATTTCTGGTTTCATTGCTTGCTATAATAGTAATACCGATTACATGGATTGTGAACAAACGAAGAAATGGAAGTTGTCCACCGCCCACGAACCCTTTGCTTTTCAAATCAGCTACCACTCTGGCAAAGATGATTAGAAACAAAGAGGTAATATTATTCATTCTTTACACCAGTACTGCTCTGTAATGACACTAATACATATTGTTATCCCTTTCATTATATTAGAAAAAAACAAAGTTAATACCAATGGGACGCCAGTTAAAACACAGTAAGAACTTAAAGCAATTGTTAGATGTTTTATTAATTACTCCACTTTTAATCCATATAAATCTGTCATTTACAAAAAAACTGTTTTTACTAACTGTAACAATTCGATTTTAAAATATTTTCAGTTAAAATCCGAGCAATTGGTGTCGGCTTATATTGAACGATGTAGAGAAGTCAATCATTACTTGAACGCAATCGTCGAGCCCCGATACGAACTGGCCCTAAAAGACGCTAGGCTCATAGACAAGATGTTGGAAGCTTATACTGGCTCTACAGACATGCTGGCAGAGGTGTACCCACTTCTAGGTTTGCCGATGACGGTCAAAGAGAGTATAGCTGTTGAAGGTAATCTATACAACTTCATTGTAACTAGCAATTGGTTGTGTTGTGTGACGAGAAGGGATGAAATTAAAAATACGTATGTTAGGGGAAGTTGGAAAGTAGCGGCAGTGATGGAAAAATCGAGAAGCAAAAGGTTAGCGTGGTATGGACATGTTATGCGGAGAGATGATAAGCAGATAAACAAGAAGGTGATGAGATTGAATATAGATGGCTATAAAGGTAGAGGAAGACCGCAGAAGGTGTGAATGAATATTGTGAAAGAGGATTTGCTTAAGAAGCGCGTAAGTGATGTGACGGCTGACAGAGATGTATGGAAGAGTACATACTGTGCTGACCCTCCATAGACAAGAGGGCAAGTTGATGATGTTCATAACTAGTAATTAATTTTATAAACATGTTTGTGTTCTAACACGAGGTGTAGGAGGTCAATTGTTTTTTTTTAATTTGCTGATAATCACTGACACAAAGAGTTTCAATATAATAACGTCCTTATTAATAATTAAATAATATGCATGATGCATATTAATTAACCATCTGGTCGATATATATTAATTATAATATTACAGTTTATAATATTACTGTTTGTCATACAGATACATTTTGCAGTTTATTGTGAATTACAACGTAATTTAATATTATTTACAATGCTATTAATTATTTATTATTGCAAACGGTCATAACCTTTTCAACCTAACGCATAATACGAGTAGAATGGAATTAAGCTATGTTTCAAAGCAACTAAATAGCATATGGATATGTCGATTTGAAATTGTACCGATACAAAAACTAGATTTAATGATATATAAATAACTGTAAGTGGATAATTGCATTTAATATCAAGTCTCGTATATAAAATCACAAGTCATGTTTTCCTGAAGACGCAATTAGAATGTCATATCAAAAACAATTACCATGCCACATAAAAGATTTGATTATTGTTAATTATAGTACGTACAAGTACAATATAAGAATGTAACATTGTTATGTGTGCCTCCGTCATCTTTAGAAGCTACAAAGCTAAGAAAAGTAGCAGGCACTGACACTAAAATCCAACTCCATACCGCCACACTCCAAACCCGTCCCGCACACTCCCCTCCTAACAGACCTAAAAAAGAAATCAAGTAGTGTTTGTAGCAAACATGAAAGTTACGGTGCCAACAGTGTGGCAAATCACAGGCAATGCCTTTTGGCGGTTTACTTGTGTGTATGCTTGCATACTCAGGGAGATGCTGCCCCCCGCTATGACACACTGCTGGCGCCGCAACACGGAAGTATTAGAAAACAGGCGCAGGGAAACAGTAGAAACTAACAATGTAACTAGGTCTCTGACTTATACCATGTCGGGGGTTCAAGGAAGAAAAAAAAAACATTGTTATGTGTAATTGAAATAAAATGCAACAAGTTATTAAGCAAGTTTGTCGTCTCTATAAAGTTAAAAGATTGTAGGAGGTATCCTATCCTATCCCCGAACAGAGAGGGCATATGCCGACGTAAACTCAGTCGAACTGTGTTATTCGCGGTGTAATTTATAACACTTCTAACATTTTATTTTCCAGGCATGTGTAACGACTCCGGTACTGATTGTGACGTAAGGAATCCAGCGAAAAAGGACGCGGAAATCGTAAGACTGGCTAGAGCTGCTGGTGCGATCCCGATAGCGGTGACCAATACACCGCAGCTCTGTATGAATTGGGAAACATATAATAATGTCACCGGTCTAACATTGAACCCGTATAACTTGAAACATACCGCTGGTGGATCTTCTGGTGGTGAAGTAAGTTAATCACCTATGATAAAGCAAAATTCGTTTACTACGTTAACTCGAGGACCCGAACATTAATCGACGTGTCACATCATCAGCTCGTTGTACGTCCCCACTGAGGAGCTCGGAGCTTAACCTATTGTTAGGGGTGACGGAGCCATAGTCAACCACGCTGGTTCAATGCGTGTTATTTGACTTATTTGACGCCACACATACCTTTGAATTTCTTCGCAGATATGTGCAGGTCGCATCACAATGTTTTCCTTCGCCGTAAGAACATCGGAAAATGAACCTACATATGATATTAAAAAATATAAAAACACACTGGTACATGGCGGGGATTGAACCTGGATAATGTCGAATACGGTCCAGTCCGGTTAAGTGCTTAACAACTGTGCCACCGACATGTCACAGCGCTTTAATAAATAATTATAATTTACAGGCAGCTCTAATATCCGCCGCGGCATCAATTATGGGCGTGGGTTCAGATATAGCAGGCTCTTTGCGACTACCACCTATGTTTACAGGAATATTTGGTCATAAGCCTACACCGAAATTGTTATCAATCGAAGGTAAGAAGCTACACATTTTCTTAACTTATTTTACAATACCTGCTAGATTGCGATATGCTTGCAAACAGAACTACTGAGACTAGTAGAAAGTGAATCAGAAAATTGAAGTCAGTATCTGATTTTCTATTTTAATTCTAGGACACATACCAGACTGTTTGGATCCACAGTTCGAGGAGTATTTCGCGTTAGGACCACTAACAAGATACGCCGAAGATTTGCCTTTACTTTTAAAAGTTTTAAAACAGCCTGGGTCTCCAGAAATTCCATTTGATAAACCTGTAAGTTGTAATTTACATTTCTCATACCCTTAGCTACTATTACAATAAATACTTTTGTCCTGTATAAATTTAAAAAAAAACTTATCGAACATTACAGATAGATTTTCAAAAAATTAAATTCTATTACATGGATGGCGAAGGCAGTGATGTTACAGATAAAATTGGACCGGATGTTAAAAAAGCTATGGATAAAGCTAGAGATTACATACAACATACTTATAACGTAGAAGTTGAACAGGTATGTATAATGCTTAAGGTTGAATCCAAAAATTATCAATACGAGATGAATTGCCCCCAAAGGCGACTAGACGTTAAATTATTAAGAAAATTGCTTTAAAAACTTTTGTTAGTAGCAAATTAATTCATTTGTCCAAATTTTTTCTAACACTTCTAATTTTAGTAATTAATCATTGTGGCATTAATATTTACAGTTGAAAATTAAAAACGTCGAACACATGTGGGAGATAAGTGTCAGAGTACTTTTCAAGATAGAGCATATAAGAAATATTTACACTGATCCAGAGAAGCAGGAGTTATGGATGTCGACGTGGCCTGAGGTATTGAAGAAATTGCTTGGCATCTCAAGGCATAACTTCACATGTGTTGCCTATGGGCCAGTTAAGAAATTCTTTGACGCTTTACCATCAGGGTATTATAAGAAACTGGTTGAAATGTTCGAAGAAATTAAGACTGATTTTCAAGTAAGTACGACGTAAATTGGCAATATGCTAATAATATTGGTTATAAATTTAAAACATCCAAATTATATCATCATAGTCATCAGCCTTTGCTTACTGCTGGACATATATAACATTAAAATTTTTGCAAAGAATAAGTGTAATAATAAGAACCGGCAGCGAGTCTGACATGAACATGAACAAAATCGTTATCGTTATCGTACTTTTTCTAAAAATTTCATGCCAGAACCACAATATTACCAAGTAGTTTATGATTAAATTACATTAACACATGTTGTACTTTCATACTACAAATGTCTGTATTATTTTCCAGGAAGCATTATCGGAGAACGCGGTACTATTCTTCCCAACGTTTCCCAATCCGGCACACGTGCACTACAAAATATTCTACAAGTTTTTAAATTGTGGTTATTTAACAATTTTCAACGCCTTAGGGTTGCCAGTAACAGCGTGTCCTCTAGGATTCACCGACAAAGGGTTGCCAGTTGGAATGCAAATAGTTGCCGGAAGATACAACGATTATTTAACAATAGCTGTTGCCAAAGAATTTGAAAAAGCATTCGGTGGCTGGGTACCACCTAATACATCATTGGAAACAGTTCAAAAGTATAAAAACTTAGTACTTGGTGAAAAGGATATTAATTGTAATGTAAATATTTGTAACACGTAGCACCTAAGATATAGAATATAGAAAAAATGCAACGAATTTATGATTTTAATAAATCAGGTTAAGATGTGTATAAATAAAGAATATTTTACGATTTAATGAGATACTTGAGTAAATATTTAATTTTACCTGTTGTAATTCTCTCTCCCAGTCCTTCTTTATCCAATAAAAACAAAATTACATTAACTATGTAACGTTATATTACGTAGTACCTACCTAATAGAAAATACGATAGTTTTAATGACATCTGATCCAACAAAAGAACTTCCAAATCTTATTATCGCTATTTCAAACAATAATCCTATTAACAGATTTTTACCAACCGAAATAAATTTGTTTGTATTGTAGTCGGCATGAATTTTTTTTTAAAAACATACTAAAAACTATAGACAATTACCGATTACCAGCTTGCTTGTGTCTTTATTGCTGTGTGACTGTCCAGTCCTGTCATGTTGACAACATAAAACTTAAACAATTAAGCATCTCTACCATTTTATTAAGCAGAGGTAACAAAACAAAATAAAATATACTTCGAGTTAAAAATGAAAGTCAATAGAATTATCGATTTTCTCGATTAAATAATAATCTTTTGCTCTTGAAATCGTCACAAGGTAAATGTAAAGCCTTCTACATAACTAATACGATTAAAACCTAGCCTAGACCTCGCAGAGGGTGGTCAGAGGGTCTTTCTTGATACTGTGTAAAACATTTTAAAAATAAAATTATTTATAAATGTTACGTCTCACACTTCACAAAGAAATCTTACAATGACCATATTTCGAATATATATATTTTATTTAAAAGTTAACGACAAATAAGTAATATTTGCTAAACACAATCTCAAAATCTCTATTAAGTGGTAATTTAATTTTTATAGATATCGGTTGTCTATAGAATACAAGTCTATACTTGACAACAGTTAAACCATGTGACCTGGTATAGCAATATGAGTTACCTTTGAAGGTTAATCCCTGTGTCTGGGGCGACTACACGATGACATTGTGTTGTGTTAGATGTTACGCAAATAATGTAAGGCTTCTTTCCTAGTTTTTAATACACCAATTGCTGTCTGAACCATCAAGACCTCTATAAATTTTATAAACGTTATAAAACGCTTTTCGTAACTTTTATATGGGTCTCTGGCTTTATGTTTTGCTTTGCTACAAAAAGGCCACATGAAGAAAAAAAGACAGTTAGTTTTTATATTTTATTATAAAGCGTGTTTCTGAACAAGGTGTTCAAAGTTTACAATCTTTTAGCTAACGTAGCCTAAACTACTAAAATTTTACGAAAATGATGTACGAGAAAATTGTTGGTACAGACGGAAAAAGGTATTTTATGGTTTTCTTGCGATAATCGCTTTTTGCTATTATATACAGTCCAATCAATGCATTCACGTAGCAGTAAAACCAAATGTCTCCGAACTCATGATCATACCAACGGATTACAAACGAAAGACAATTAAAGAGAGCCCAGTTCTTTTAGACAACCATTTTTATTTTCTTTGTTTTCTCTTGTTCTTGAAATGTGGAATCGTTAAAAATTCTTAACGAAATAATCGATTAACACAAAATTATTCGATTAAAACTGAATGATAACGATGACATTTACTTCTATTGTAACTACAATGACAGTATGATGACAGTTCAAACTGTCAAATTATTATTAATTTGATGATCATGAAATGGAAATTAAAATTCTAATTTTTATATTCGATTAACGACATTTCATTTATGTAATTAGCTATTATAATTTATTTAATTATTTTTTTCATACTTTTATCCGATTTCCATACACAACTTTTAATTCGCTAATACTCGTACGACGCACGCGCAGTACTCCCCATCGCCCAAAATCGTCCAGCGCCATATTGAGAGAGGCGGACGTTGTATGACTTGAGTGATTAAATTGTGGTTAGTGCAATAAATTGAAGTGGAATACTTGATCGTGCCCTATGGATATATATTTGGGTACGTAATGTGTATAAAAATGTGTATCACTTGTGTGTTTTCTTTACTACAGTGGCATGGGAAGTAAAATTGTAACCTAGACATAGGCCGTTCTAGTTATCAGTAGATTACCTAGGTATCGTCAATCCGCTGTTTGCTCACAGTTTTAATCATATTATTACACACGTGCGGGGAGTAGCCATAGGTTTCTTGAATCTAGTTACATTAATAAGATTATACGATCGCTTCACAAGGTTCCCCGCTCGTATATAAACGGATTTCGAAATGTTTATGTCGGCAGTTGACAGAAGCGTATATGTATATGAGCGATCATAAGTCACCACACCCAGTGACCGGATTGTCGGTTTTAGTATTAGCTTCTAGTTCGGATGATTGTACGCGCGTCTTCGTGTCGGTATGTGATATTGTGAGCGATTGTGAATTCGGCCGGGGATTTTGAGGCCCGTGATTTAGTGAGTGTAATAATATGTCATTTTTAGGAGTGGTGTGCCTCGGTTGAAAGGCCTGCCGAAAGGACAGGGCACCGCGCGCGAGGACGGTCCGCGGCCCTCCGCTCTGAGGAACCATGGACTGCTGTATTTCGGAGGAAGCCAAAGAACAGAAAAGAATCAACCAGGAGATAGAGCGGCAACTCCGAAAGGACAAACGCGATGCCAGAAGAGAACTCAAACTGCTCCTGCTGGGTGAGTTAAACTTAACCTAAAAGCCATTCTTTTTGTTGAAAAATACACAATCAAGTAATGATTAATTAACGATTCCTTACTTCCAATAACTAGATTATACATTAATTCTATAAATAGATGAAAATTAATTTCATATTTTTTACTGATTATGAACATACTTAAATAATGCTTTTTTCTAATCTGTTAAGCTATAATAATAAATGAGTAAAATGAATTGGAGTCTAAATGCCTATCTGTACATAACAGTGTAAAGTTTGCTGTATTTCTAAATGCAAGCTATGATTCATTATTCTGTGATGTTTAAACATATAACCTGATACTTTTATTAACATACATATAACTGCTAATACACAAATGTTCAACTTATGCTGTGTTCTTATAATATCTTTTAAATTTTCTCCTGAGCATTCACACTCAATACTTTTAAATTGGTGTGTATATTTGTCTTGATATTGTGTAATATTATTTAATATGCGTATAACATAACTATTACATTGGTTGTCTAAATGCAATTTTAATTAATATTTAATTGAAAATAAAAACTAAAAGTATGATACAAAAATACTTTTACTTACACAAGAATTGTATCATATTCTGTTTCTCATAGTATGTCTATTGCTTATAAACAATGACAGTTTTTTGCAATCTGGAATCTACTTCTAGAAAAAAAAAATGCTATTTTAATATTGTCAATCCACACAAACATTGTATAAATACTATTGCATTATATACTCCTTACAATTTTATGTATCATACAAATTTATGTATGTCATAATTTTGCCCTTTGCACAAAGTTTTGTGTTAAATTAACTTGATAAATACCAATATCTATGACAATTTGAAAGTACAGATAGAATCAAGAAGATATTGGATGTGTTGAGATTAGTGTTTAAAATACTTTTTTACTTTATGCATACAAATAATTGAAATTGATGTATACTCTGTGTTGCCAGTCATCAAAACATCTGTATAAAAACAATCTTAGAATTTAATTTTTAGTCATTTTGTCTATGTTTTTATCAAGAAGAATGAAAGGGACGAGAAAATGTATTATGACGTTTAAAGAATTTGACAATCAGAAATAATTAGAGTAGAATTGTCTGATTAGGACATCATTGCCTTAGACTAATGATTTTTTTATCATCATGATCAACATGCCTCATTCCCTACAGAGACTTGCATAGTATGTACATTTCTATACATCTCTATTAGACGGCCTATATTAATACACTCCCTTCTTATGCCTAATATTTTTTTCTAGCTGTATCCATGCAGCTTCACCTGCATGAAATTCTTGCTTATCAGTTTCTTTACAAGTACTCAACTTGTAAGATTGATAGCATGATAATATGTACCTAAAACAGGTAGGGCTAGTTTCTACAAAAAGCATTATTTAAATTTGTGCCACGGTTGAGATCCCATATAACATAATTAAAAAGTTTGTACTTTATAAAATAGTGTGTGAGTGTATGTGCATATAACTGATTTAAAAAAAACTAATTGTTATGCTAATCACATAAACATTTAGATTGTGATAAAAAAAATCTCCCATTATATGCAGTTACAAAAATAGATTGCTAAGGAGGCAATAAACTTCACTATTTCTTTGTCTGTAGTCGTGTTCCTGTCTTTAGAGTGCCTGTTCCAATGTAATCATTTACTGTGTTCCATTTAGGAGAAGACTAAAACATCTGGATCTTTTATGTAAATGCTTTAAAACATTTTTCATGTTACACATGTTTGGCTCAATGCACAAATGAGAATGTAAATCATTACTTTTGTCATTATCATTAACTGTAAATTAATAGTTGTGAAACATGTTTTTTTTAATATCTGAATAATTAATGTCAAAACTGTTAATATGTGGTAATAGGTCTGTTGTAGAAATTAGTGGTTTTTATTTATTAAGATAATATGGTAGAAAATAAGTAATTAATAATCTATGATAACTGACTAGAGTGATGCATGCAGGTGACCCAAATGTTGTCCTGACCCTTGAAAAAGTCCACACTTGTCTTTAGCCCACGACATACAGATCCAGTCCTGGACCTGAAGTGCCTTTAGGTCTTTTTCCACCACATTTTACTCATCTTTATATTAATAAGTCTTAGACAGTCTTGGAATTCCAATGAGGTCATTTTCCTCTTGGACAATAACTATTTTACGCAATATTTTCGTTAGAGTTTCCTTGATTTGGTACACATTTAATTTTAATATGTATATATTAAGTGTAGGACATCCTATCACAATAGAAATGTTATTACAATTAATTTTTACAATAATATAATCAGAGTTAGTCACTGTGTTGATATAAATAGTGTTAGAATATAGAGAAACCAGACTATACACACAAGAATAAGACATTCAAAATATATTATTATGGTAAAAGACCTGGACATGGTATGGAAAATGTATGTAAATTTTCATAGACCAAGTAAGCAAAGAAATGATTCTGATGATAAATCATTTAAACTATAGAGGTGTGGTATACTAAAGAAGTCTACAGTATGTCATCTTTAAATTTTTAATCTTAAAGTTTCTTCCCGCTTATAATATTAGGTCTTGTTATGGTGAATTTCATATTAACTATTAAAGCATTTAATTAACATAGAACTAATATTGCCCATTATTTTTTTTTCCTGTTAAACTAATATTTGTCTGAAGGGCACAGTTTTTAATAAGTCCATTTGATAGCTAAGTATAATTAGATTTTTTAGTTTCTAATTTATTAGTTACTTTTACTATTTTTAAATATAATACTGGTCTTTTAAAGTAACTGTGTAAAACTTTTTTCATGTTAGAAGAAAGAAATTCCTCTGGAAACATACATGTGCTATATTTGCCATTGTCAAGGTTTGTTTACTAGCAATGAATTCGCTTGATGTCAATCCTATTAGTGGTACTCGGGGCATAAGCCAACTAACGGCTTCCCCCAGCCTAGGTCACAGTTAAGGGCAATTAGGTTCTTTCTGTATTTTTCTTTCACTACTGAATTTACATTTATGATATGAAATCTTTTAACTAAATTTGACAATTCTCCAAACTTTGTCAGACTTCAGACATTGACATACACATCTTAAGTTCAAAAAAAAATTTTTTGCATATATTTATAACAAGATGAACAAAATTTTTTTATTGCTAAATAATTCTACAAGATAGTGGATTCTATTTCTTGAGTTTGAAACGAAAATTACTAATCCACCCTTTTTACTGCAGAAAATAACAACCAGGCATTTGATGTTACTTTAAGATTATTATGAAGTATCTAAGAAATTTATTTACAACGAAAGTAAAATAGGTCGTGTATTGGTCTGATGGTAGCAGACATGAATGGAAAGTCGATGGCAACATTTTTTGTCTTTGACAGTGTAAAACTTATTTTTTCTGCTTGACAGGTACTGGCGAGTCGGGCAAGTCAACATTCATCAAGCAGATGAGAATTATCCACGGCTCCGGCTATAGCGACGACGACAAGCGCGGTTTCATCAAGCTCGTCTACCAGAACATCTTTATGGCCATGCAGAGCATGATACGCGCTATGGATCTACTCAAAATACAATACGGAAATCCGTCCAATGCAGTAAGTATACTAGAATCCTAACTAGTTAGATAAATGCCACACGGCCGATACCGATAGTGACGGAACGACAAGCTATATGTTCCTTCAATTGGCCTTGTTGAAACATGCTCTTAACACAAGAGGGGTCAGATGTAGAAAGAAAGTACACGACACAATAATCAAGCGTGACTTTAACGTCTAGCTTTCAGACTTTTAAAAAAATTTAATCAGAGCATTAAGTGTATCCGCGTATTTAAATAGGCAATAAATCTGTACAGAAATAATTTTAGGTATGTACAACAAAAATACATGTATTACTTCCTCATTGTTATCGACGCAGGAAATAAATCATATGCCGTCTGTTTCGCCACAGCGCTTTATTTTAAGTAATGTTTTGTTAGGCGATGTAAATAATATTGGTTGAACTTGCATTCAACACATCTATACAATAAGCAGGTCAATTAAATAATGATTTAATGACTTTCAGGAAAAGGCGGAGTTGATATCATCAATCGACTTTGAGAGTGTGACGACCTTTGAGAGCCCTTACGTGGAAGCTATAAAGGCCCTCTGGGCCGATTCGGGGATTCAAGAGTGCTACGACCGCAGGCGGGAGTACCAACTGACTGACTCGGCTAAATAGTAAGTCGTACAAATAATAACAATAAACTTGAAACGTAGGTCTAATGTGTATTACAAAAAAATGCAACAAAAAGTTTAACTTCCTAATTTATTCAACAGGTTACTAATAACGACCCTACATTAGCAAGGTATAGGTACTTTGTTAAAAGCCAATATTGGTCAAATTGTTTTATTTTAAATTTGTAAAAATTAGTACTTAAAAAAACGCAGTCGCAGTGTCATTCTAGCTACTTCATTGACGGATTGATCTCTGTATCGACTAACAAACGATAACATTATACGTTCTGGGACCATGTTTGAAAGCGTGGTCACCTCATTGTTCTATATGACGACAAATAGTTTGTATGTCATTAACAATTGGCAAGTAATGTGGATAAGTAGTACAAAAAGCGATAATTTTCTATAGCTACCTGCAGGAGATTGACCGCGTGGCGGGCCCAAATTACTTACCTACCGAACAAGACATCCTTCGCGTGAGAGTACCCACTACGGGTATCATTGAGTATCCGTTTGACTTGGAAGAGATTCGATTTAGGTAACAACATACTGCCTCTGCATGACGATACAAGGCGAATGCTTCGCTTCAATGTGCATGTTATTGTTTACGGGTACTATTGGGTCTCATGTTTTTTGTTTAATATCACCCATGGTGACAAACTCATTAATATATTGTTACAACAAAAAGTTTATAATGCAGTTTATTACCATGGAATTAAATGTCTGGATTTTTGTTTGTTTTATTGTCCATATCAACTGGGATGTATTAATTTTGTTGCATGCGAAACTTGGGCTTTGAGTTGCTTTTAAAACATATTCCAGCTATTTAAGCGATCTCGAAAGAATTGAGAAGGACGACTATCTGCCGACCGAACAGGATATTCTCCGCGCTCGACAGCCGACTACCGGTATACTTGAGTATCCTTTCGATCTTGACGGAATCATATTTAGGTATGTTCACAGTGTAGGAAAACGGTGTTGTGGATTACATGCTTTGGTAGATCGCTGGGAGCGCGTTATACCGTCACCGCCCAAACAACCCATCTTTAGGTATGTATGCACCCCGGGTACTAACTGCCCGCTTCGGCTAGTTGTCAATACCAACTTTACTAAATAAAACAAATCACGAAATATATACGTCCAGCTTCCCAGAGATATATGCAATGGAATACAGATAGCATTGTATAAATTCAAGTTAAGAAGTTAATGAATATACGGTCGGTTTAACTATTTGTAAGTAAGAGTATAGGAGCATTGTTTGATCTAACCTTTGTGCTTGCCATATTTATGACGATGTAATATGGCCACTGAGGTTAAATACCTTTTGTTATTTAATAAATGAACCAAAGGAGTTGTT
>JAODUI010000031.1:3439155-3470279 GCA_027563995.1 Papilio gigon
GTTGAACACACCGGTTCTCGTCCGATCACCGAAGTTAAGCAACGTCGGGCGCGGTCAGTACTTGGATGGGTGACCGCTTGGGAACACCGCGTGATGTTGGCTTTTTTGACAGTTTGTAAAATAAGTTATTATTTTTTTGTATTTGCAAACTTGATACAGAATGCAATTTAAAAAGTAAAAACTGTCTTGCGACAAACTTTTGTTTTATTTATTCGGAGCTGCTAACGGCTGCAGGCCATGTAACACGTTTCAGTTCCGTCGCATGTCATTTAAAAAGTGATAAAACAGATATTTTTTCATTCTTTCGGAGGAAGATTCTATGTATTTATGATCTAGTTTCCCCCGACGTAGGGCTGCGATCAAATTTTACGAGCTCTGTGGCCAGTGACGGGATGAAATAAGAAATTACCAATGTCATTTGAAAAGGTCCTGTGATTTGCTTTTATATTCGCGCTCTGACCCCCGCTCCCAGAGGGATCGACCGCTATTTTTTCCGGCAAGCAATCAAAACTTGGCGCTATTCTGTCCTTTATCCATAATAGTTATTTGTTTAATTTTTGAATTCAGAATCAAAGTAATACGGTAATTATTGCGAGTTCCTATGCGTGACACCTAACTAACTCAATTAATGACAAAAATACAAATGCGAAAGGTTACATCGATGGATGATAGCACGTGACTACAAGACGGCTACAAGTCGCGGGCAACAGCTAGGCAATAAATAAAATCTAGAGCGAGTTAAACAGCTCATCTGGAAGCAGTATGCTGTAACTATAAAATTAAATAAAAATGAAGACCATTTCTAATAAATATAGACACTTCAAAAATATGAAATATTTGTACAGAAAAATCTAGTATACAAGAAATAACAGAATGTTCTGCATTTACTGAACACTGCACTCTATAATAGCAAACTGTATACGAAGGAATCTAATATTTACAAATAAAATTCAAAGATACATTTAACTTCGCAGTTATAACACGACAAATTATGCAAATGGTATTGTTATTACTTCATCGCGGGCCAAAGCTCTCGAGAGCAGCTCCGGACCTTGCAGGCGAAATCTCGTAACAGCTTCGCGTTATTTCGTTTCTAATAAACACACTATATTAGGATAAAGAAAATTTAAATACGTAAGTATTTGTGAAATTAAGTACAACAATTTTTAAAAAGGTTGTTTGAATTTAAAGTTAGGACTTAAGGACGAGGTAACGTCTCAGATAAAATGTTGAACCGGGGTGACTGACCGTGCTGGTTGTCGTATCTATTAGAGCATCTGTAGAACTCACCCGATACGTTAATTTTTGTTAATTTTTAATATGCCTCCGGCCGCCAGATGTCGACTCTTCGCTGATGTGATAATGAAATTGTACATAATCCCTTTTTAATGACTCGGAGAATAACTGACGTTGAATCAAATCAAACAAATTTCCAATAACCTTAAGCCGCGAAGCTGCGGTTATTGCTCCTTGAGAAAGCAATAGCTGCCGAAATAAGATTATATTGGACAAAGGATTCTCCAACCGTTATTGTATTTTAATAAACTGTAAAATGGATTATTATTTCAAGGAAAACAAACGAAATCGTATGTAAAAAAAAGTTTATGAAAAGAAATTTAATAGAAAGGTCTCGGAGACGACGACAAACTTTTCTTGTAGAACATTTTTAAAGTTTAAACGCTTGCTTCCTTTAGTTACAACAGTAGGCGACGTTATTACTTTATTTAACTGTACTGCTTTTTTAAATCGTTTATCTTTTTTAATTCTAGTATAAGAGTGGTTAGCCAATGTTATTATGGACTCTTCCGTAATAACATTGGCTGGTGCAACGATTAGCCGACTGGAGAAAGTCGACAGGTTTCCTTCAAGTTTGCCAGCAACTATGAGCACGGGCACATCGCTGTTTTACCAACATTAGGTGGGTCGTTTACCACCTTGCACTACTGTTAATAGCGAAGTAGTAAGCAATTCCCCGAAGAGCAAATGTGTCCGGGCTTCATTTGCAGTCCATGCATAAATCAGGGTCGGTCGGGAGACAATTGGCGGTGAGGTGCTGCCGGCGCCGCGCGCTGTCACTGTCCCACCGATGAGTTTGATTAACTGGCGCGTGTTATCAAAATGCCAATTGTTTCATGTGAAATGGTCACTCGCTTTTTACTTTATCGCAGAACGAGAATAAAGTGAGTGAGGAGATTTATACTTCACTCCGATGTTATTATTTCAAATTATTACCCACCCATTGTGTAACATTAAACGATACCGCAAATATTTAAATATTTCATACGCCAGAAGTAACGTTTGAAAATACAACACTGTTTAAACATTTCAATTTACACAGCCCGTACATTTAAAGGAGCGTGAAATCTGCACAAATTTAACAAAGGGATCGGTTACAGCACGCAACAAAACATAACATTCATTGTTTCCAGTTTTCATGATTTTTATTTATTTTTATCAAAGCAGCCGTGTTGACGATTTTCGTGGTTCACTAAAGTTATTAGACAATTTTTTAAAGATATGTAATTATTCTGAACTTTATTTGATTACAAACAGCATTATATGGTAACTCTATTTAGTGAACCTACAGTTACCCCATTGCAGCTCCTTTTGCTAACACAACGCCAAGCATAAAACGATTCGAACTGTAAGCCGGCTCGTGGTTAGTTGCGAGAGCAATTCAATACACGTGAGCTCAGTATGTATGTTATACCCGGTTTCCTTAGCCTGCAGCAAATACATAAAATTGTTGTCCGTGCCGCGTCTCGCGTGTCTTGCGAGCGGTCATGAAGATTGTACGTCACAGTACGCGGTACGCTATAGAGGAGCATCGTTTATGTCGCGCACGTGGGTCTCCTTCGGTTTTATAGCGTTCTATCAGTTTTATTGGTCGTAAGGGGCTAAGTGCTGGAATTGAAATTTCAACTCGTATGCGCTCGATATTGTATTGCCTTTATAACTTTATAAATATAGTTTATTTATTAATAAAAATTAATCATGTTTTAAAATCAATATGTTTGAAGAAGATAATATTCGTTCATCATATATTTACATTGTCGTCCTTCAGATCTAAGAAGTTAATTATGGTTATAGAAATAACTTAGAGTCGTTCAACATTTTAACAACAAGGACTTTAATCGTTTGCATTTCGCTACTTTAAACTAGTATATTTAAGAGGGCACCCGACATTACAAGTCAGTAGAGCTGCGCGGGTGTTCGCGGGGCGCGCGGTGCGGCGAGCGGGCGGAAGTTCTTCGATAGCTAGTCCCAGTAAGGTTAATGGAGCGCGCAGCCAGTCTAAGTGTTTTCCGTTTTACTTGACAAAGTCTGTCTCTTAGTATCCACCGTTAGCGTACACTTTAAAAACATTTATATTAGTTTAAACTGCAATTTGTCTTTGTCTTCAGATTCCAACCCAACTGAGGATAATGGTGTAAGTCTTAAATGCTACTAAGCTATCGTTAGACCCGACTCTACATCAAATCTCTAACATTAATACATACATCATTTCAAACACTTTGTATGAGGATGGGACTAAAGTAATGTTCCTAGCTAGAAAGTACATGTGGAAAACTTTTTACCTAAATAATATATTTCTGATTAAACCATTCCATTTAATTGGAAGACAGTACTAGACGTCGTCCAGGACAGTGTAGCTTCTGTTTTAGAATACTGAATGACGGTAACAGCAGCAGTAGAAGAGAGGACTCACGTGCAGCCTTGCTTAAACACTGTTGACCCATAATCTCTTCACAAAATATCATCGAGCGGTCTGCCCTGAATTTTGTACACCAATCTAGCCTTAATTAATTCCAGCAAAAGGTATTTTATCATTTAAGATTGAAGCGGCTTCGTGCCTAAGGTTGAATTTAATAACATTGTCGGTTTTGGGTTCTCATATTTTAATATTTCTTAGAAAATGAGATTTTTTATTATTGTTCTTTAATATAAACGTATTATATAAATCTTTCACAATAATTTCTTTCCTAAAACTCATATTTAATAAACTAGCCTATCTAGGCTAATACAAGGCAGGAATTTTTAATATTATATCTTAAACAATACAGACGAAAAAGTGTAGCAAAGTTACTTATGTTTTATATTTCACGACTTCAATGAAAGTGTTGCGAACCACTGACAATTTGTTTACATTTCATAGTTCCGTCACTCATCCGTTAGTCGACGAAGACGTAATGTTGTGAGGCGCTGTCCTCGCGCCGCGCAGTGCACGACAAACAAAGCGTCGCATCGGTGTTACACGACTTAATCAAGCTGTGAATAATGTGCACCAATCTCCGCAGCGTCGGCGGCCACACTATCGCACGACATGGAGACATAGCGATATGAATATTCACACAGCACACAACATCGTATAAGCCGATTTATAGAACTCGTGTGCGATACAGCGGGTTCGTGTCCCGCGGCGCAACCCCTCCTTGGATTACGATTTGCACGCGTATTAAAGTAATAAATGTAGTCACTACATCAACTCGATACCCGTTCAGCACCTGCAGATGCCTGGTCAGTCTGTCGAGTACAGCCAAGTCTGACAATTAGTCATGGCGCGAGAGATACTGCCTAGATGAATTCCGCACCGCTTCCTGTTAACACACTTGACCGCTGTCACACCGATCGCGAAATAACAGCCATTAATTTATATATAATCTATAAGATTATATAAGGTATGTGTTAAATATTACTGGGTCACTTATATGCAAGTGGAAATAGAAAAAAAACACTAAGTATTGTATGAATTACGGACTTAGAAATCCTTTGGAAGAAATTAAAAAAAATGCGGTCGAATAATTTATAGACGATATTATCAGATCAATAAAATTGTAATTAAAATTCCAAATTTGCCCTTAGTATGATTTCAACTGAACTAAAAAAAATAGTTCGCTGCACTTTAAGTTTCTAATTATCTTTGTAATTTAAAAATATTATCATTGTGGTTACATTTTTTTTCAAGTTACATGCTAGATAGATGTTTTTTAACCACAATGTTGTTTTAAATATGAATTTTTAATCAGAAAAAAAATGTTATAAATTGAAACGTATAAAATGATTTTATACGTATATTTTTCGGATTGAAGATATTCCATAATTTTCTGTTGCGTAGACGTACGGTGTTAATAAAATCGTGTCTTTCATTAATATATGTTTGTGGTCGGCAGGATGGTAGACGTGGGGGGCCAGAGGTCCGAGAGAAGGAAGTGGATCCATTGTTTTGAGAACGTCACTTCTATCATATTCTTAGTAGCTCTTAGTGAATATGATCAAATTTTATTCGAATCCGAAAATGAGGTGAGTTTTTTTTGTTTTTTTTTTATTATATCCAAAATAGAACAGGAAACAATTGAATATGTTTGAAACTAGATAAACGAGATGACAATGTGTATTGAAGGGTCTCCTCACTGGACACGCGTGATTAGATAATTTTTTTGATACATGTGCATAGAATTAATAGACTTATATGAATGATGGTTTTATTAAGTACATTTAACAATAAAAAGGTACTAAAATCTTAAGTTCTTTGTAGCACTGTTCATCATATTGAAGCATATTAATAATTATGAAATGAATTACAATTTAAATAATTAATATTCTCTTCCAATTAAGGAAATTAAAGTTGCCATCATTATTGGAATATACAATAAAAGTATCAGTAATAGTGTTTAAATATTTTATTTCACTATAAATATTAATTTCGAATATATTTCGTACATATGTAATCAAGGCTATCGTCATATAAAATCTGTGCTTACAGTATTTTCACCAGAACAATGATTTGTGTGGGACCGTGTTATTTATTACATAGATTACAATAGTATAAAAAGTGCCGTGAGAATCCAGCTATGCGGACACTTGTGTTAATACAAATTATGTACTTGAATTGTTTCCCAGTTTCTCATACGTAATGCCCTTGTTTCGAAACCAGTGTAGTTCTATGCTAGTTATTACTATATTTATTGATGCTTCTATTTAAATTATTGATTGCATTGGACGAAGGCTACTTCAATAACGGGGAGAGAATGATATGTATCAGCTCATTATACGTCTCCACTGAAGGGCTCAAAGCTTTACCTATTATCAGAAGTGACTAGGCCATAGTCAACAGCCCTGGCCCAGCTCGGGTTGACTTCACACATACTGTTCATTTTCCTTCGCTGTATGAACGTCGAATGTACATATGAAATTCGAATATCGATAAACACATTGGTACATAGTGAGGATCGAACCTAGACCATCTTTAATACGGTCCGGTCTGGTCAAGCGCTCAACAACTGCGCCACCGACGCTCAAGACATGATGATAATTTTGTACAAATTGTTGTATAGATGACATTCTTATTTATATCTCATTAATTCCAGAACCGAATGGAAGAATCGAAGGCGCTATTCAAGACTATCATCACGTACCCCTGGTTCCAGCACTCGTCAGTCATCTTGTTCTTGAACAAAAAGGATTTGCTCGAGGAGAAGATCATGTACTCACATCTCGTCGACTATTTCCCAGAATACGACGGTTTGTATTACATTTTTTTAAATTGGCAGCCAAGAACTATACTATTCTTGGCTCGATAAAGAAGTAATTACAACAATTTGCTACTGATTCAATTTTTGTTCACATGGTATGTTGTCGACGGTATTTTCAAACGACTTCGGCTTCTTCAAGAAGCGAGCGTACCTTATTTTCAAAGGCAATGCATTGATTTTACTCTACTATTAGGAATGTCCATGGACATCAATGATCACTTTGTAATCTCGCGGTTCGTTTGTTATAAAAAAAATGGGGAATATGTATTAACAAATTTAATTGTATCTATTGAGTGTAGTTTCTAGTAAAATAAGATATAAAACATATAAGAGAAAGATTTAAAATGATGTTTACATTTTTAATTTATTGTTAATTTTAAAATTAACTTGCAATGTTATATTTAGCGAGCTCAACTTACTAATTGTGATCATTGGAAACGAAATCTTGATCAGATTGTTATTTGATTTTTTAATTTTATGAAGAGTTTTTGAAATCAATCAGGTCCGAAATGCGATCCGATACCGGCTCGAGAGTATATCCTTCAGAAATATCTGAAAGAGAACCCCGACCCGGACAGATCCTGTTACTCACATTTCACCACCGCCACAGGTTGAATTCTAACACGACGTACAAACTACAGTATACGCTAGATTGTTTTATTAAGCTACATTTTGACGCTAGTTATTAAATAAGCTAGTATCGAGTCTTTATTGGTTTGAATGAATTGAATTAACCGCGGGTTTTCCATTGCCAAGATATTAACAAAAACATTGTTATCTCTTTTATTTCCTTTGAACTGAAAGGGATGACAATAGGTTTTTGTTTAGCTGTTACAGCAGTCGAATCTCGTTCATGATAAAATGGAACATTCCTAATTTAAGCGTCAATTAATGTGGACTTTTTATTGTCAGTTGTATATCTTGAATCAAACGTTTTATAAACCAATAAAGACTTGTAGTATTTGTAATGATGTAGTTAGCGAGTGTGTGGTGATATCGTCAGGTCCCCAGCGCGACGCCAGCACCGCGCGTGAGTTTATTCTGCGGATGTTCGTCGATCTCAACCCGGACGCCGAGAAAATCATCTATTCGCATTTCACTTGCGCGACAGGTAAGTGAAATAAACAATATTGACTCAAAGAGTGTCACAGAGCATTTTATATAAGGATTACGGTTTATTCAACTGTCTATTATAAAAGCGCAAAAAAGACAGGAAACAAAAATATCTGTCTTTACGTAACCATGTTGTAGACACGTACATAAACAACGTATGAATTCCCAATAACGTAATGGTTAAATGTACAGACCACCATTAGATGGAGGTCTGTTCGAATCCAGACATTCGATATCGTTAAAACAAATTTTCAAGCTTACATGGTTCGGTTATAAACATTAATGTGTTAACAAATATCTGTTAATATATTTTTTTAAATAACGCCATCTTTCTCATTTTAATTGAAATACAGAGATAACGAGCAACAGCTAATTTGTTATAACAATTTATCTATACGTAATATTTTATATCGTATACGTTTGACATTAAATAGGAGTAGATGTTAGGATTTAAATTGTTTTGAAGTTGATATAAACAAACACTAAACAAATGTTAATTTGGCCCGTTTTACACATACTAGCAACAATAAACGTTACTTTCGTCTTCCCAATTGGTCTAAGCAAAGCTATTGGCGATTTTTAGTACCACATTAGGTCTTTAGCGTTTTTTTTAAAGTTCATCTTAAAAACCAATTCTTAATATTTTTTATCAACGTTAAATCCAACCGCACAACCCCGGAGGAAATTTACCTTGTCCTATGCTTTTTAAGGTAAATTATATAAATATTCACAGGTATGTTGTATTGAAAATTTTGCACGGGAATTAGATTGTGGTAATTTACGTCAAAGAGTAATTTGCGTCTACAGGAATAACTTCTTTAATGTTCTTTATTATTTATTAGGATTCAGTTGTCTTTGTTATATAGTGCGTTCTGGTTATCAATTACGACGATTAAACAAACGGTGAACTTCAGTGAAGTTAATGCAAAATCAAAAAAGGTCGGATATATGCAATCTTTTTTAAAAGAAAAAAATTAATTCGTGATTGTAATTAGGTTTTCAGCGTTTTAATTGTTTTTTTTTTCTATTCGTATATTTTTTTATTATATTCTTAATGTTATGCTTTCTAGTATCTCAGGTTGCATGGCTGCGTCGGTTTTATAAGGTGATGTGTTAATTTCTAGTCGCATATTATAGCAGCAATGTGTTTGCGTTTTTGTTTATGGCCGCTAGAATTTCTTCACGCTAAAAACTTCATTCATAACAGATTAACAAAAAACTTTTGATATATTGCTTGATTCCATTTTTTTTTCGTATTTTATTGATAAGAATGCTTTTTTTTTGTTTTGGTTCGTTTTAAGGTTAATGCAGATAAAAAAAGAAAATGTTTTTTATAATATTGCTTCCTCGCCGTTAACTGCGTTGACCTTACGCATGTTTTGATTGTTTAAACAATTTGTTTGACGTATAACAAGATCTACTATTTATTTTTAATTTTTGCATGCTGCCTTGGATTATTTTAAAGACACTGAAAACATAAAGTTAGTGTTCTGTGCTGTAAAGGATACTATTATGCAATCTGCTTTGAAAGAATTTAACTTAGCTTAATGTAATATTATTTTTATATGTGTTATAATGCCAATAAAATTAACGTATAGTTGCATGTATTTTTTATTTATCCTTTTAAACTGCAAATACATGGGTTGATTTATTTATGCTTTTTTATTTTGCGGTGATGGAGAGTTTCTTATGTTTGATATCTAGAGGGTGTTCATTGGTTATAAAATATTATTTTATTTAATTATCCCCCCCCCCCTTTAGAATTTCAAGCAGTTTTGTCTCGTATTCTTTTTTCAAACTATGAACATTAGTTGCGTTGTGAGAGAATAAAACAGAATGAAAGGGCTTATACTATCCATAATAAAGCTAGGCAGGAAGTTTATCAATTTGATTTATAAACTAACGTCTTTAAAGATTTTAAATTAATCAAACAAAACACATTTGCTGTGAGAACATGTTTATAAGAGGCAGGGGGTGTTCCTCGTTCTGTGACCTGCTTCTCCATACGTCTTTGGAATAAATCGTATATTTTGATAATCGTCGTAAAGTCTAAAATGTAGTTCAAAAATAAAGAAAAATACATAGCAATAGTTGTGAATCGTTTTAAACTAGGTGAAATTCAACAAAAGATCAATGTTAGGATCACGTTAAAATATTTTAAATAGAACATTTCGAAACTAATAACGTTTACAACAAAAAATAACGCGACGTCAGCAGCGCAATCGTCTAGTTTAAGCTCAGACGCGCAGTGTTAAATTCAGTCATACAGTTTAAACCCGCATAAACACTACAGTATAGGGTTTCTTTGTTCAATGGCACTATTTCTACGTTTTTGGATTACTTGGAAACCAGTTGCAGTATAGTCAAGACGTTTAAGAAGTTCAGCGGACACTTACCAAGGCAATGACTACTAAACCTCGAGATGGAGTAATAAAAATTTGTAATGTTTATGGAATACAAGAGTCGTTTTTGTTTCATGTGCTTTTTAACTGAATGACACTTGTTGTTTGCAGACACTGAGAACATCCGGTTCGTGTTCGCCGCCGTCAAGGACACCATCCTGCAGTCCAACCTGAAGGAGTACAATCTAGTGTAGGCCGCCGCCGCACTGCTCTGTGATTGTGTAAAACACATAATTAAAACATCATCACTTCACAACAAAGTGTAAATTCACAAACTGAGATCGAATGGACAAACCGATACATCTTTAAATGATTTATGAGAAAAATAAGGTTAGATTGTAAGTCATTTAACCCGAAACTAGCACGAGTCGGAAATCATTCGTTCTCGAACCGAATGGGTCGCTTCCCGACGCGTCAGGTTTTTCGACATGTTTTTTTATGATGGAGTTATTCACGACTTACGTATGTGTCTGTATCGGTGATTTATTAAATTGTGCATTTTTAAATGCCGCGCCCGCCGCGGCACCTGCTTTATAGTCATTGTTTTAGGATTTTTGTAAAGTTTGTTGCCATAATATCTTTCTACATTTAGTATACATATATGTCCAGACGGATGGATTTGAACAAACTAGTCCTATGAACTTGCGCGTGCGTCACGTCATGCTCGTGGTGGAGACGGGACCTTCAGCTTTATCGATCGGGATGCTTCCGTGTTACTATTACGTATTTATTTAAATTATGATGATGTTTGGTGGCGGTTTGAGCACCGCTCTAGAGGGTCGCGCTGGAAGACGGCCGAGGGACATCACGGGTACGAAACCTCTGTTTGGGGCCAATATTTGTCTGGATATTTACGTAAATCTCGTACGAGGCACCCCGAGAAAGGAAGGTTGTGGATCTCCATATTCCACTATCTTATACATGTTGCAGTCATCTCTGTTATCAGACTAGTTTACCTCGAGATATATAAGGTTATCATTAACGGAAAGAATTTTATGATAAGATGGTCCATCCGAATTGAACCAAAAGTATCGTACAAACTCAAGTCTCACTGCCATTTTTTTTGCAACAAAGAAGTCCGTCTTTTACTTGGCATGGAGTATTTTTTATTCAGTTCCGTGTTAATATTGCTGCAGGATTTGAGACGAGTGTACACTCGCTTACAAGACGCGTTATGAGCTCGATTCTGTGCCTCGGCCGCCTCTCGGAAGCCCGAATGCAGTACTACTGTATGTTCTGTTAGCTCGGAAGATTATATTCTATTAATGATGCGTTTATTTTGTACATTGGAATTTTGTTACTTGATATATGTTATATGTTATTATTTAAGCTGTTTATATTTAACAATGGTGTTTTCTACACGAATTGACGACAAGCGAAACGTTTTTTTTACGTTCGACCGTAGGCTTTATGTACGCAGTTGTATGGTGTATTCGGTTTCTTCCTAATGTTATCTGTAACGAAAAAAAAGAAAAACAAATAGCATTATATCAGTATAGAATGTTACTATGTTAGTTGTGTAAGGACATTTTTGATGCATTTGATATAAACTTTTTTTACTAGAAATCCAATAAAGCGGAATGTGAATTGTGTAAACCGTAACTGGAGTTTTTTGCACGAAAGCTTTTAACACACGAATGTAATATATTGTACATTTGGGTCTAAATGTGCTGAGTGCAGCGAGCGGCGGGCGGCGGGCGGCGGCGGCGAGCTGACAGCGCGGCGCCCAGTTTTGCTATTGGCACCCGCAGCGCCCCCGCGCGGGCGGCGGCGGCGCGCACGCACACTCCTACACACACGTACGCACACTCACACACAACTCCTATACATGTTTTAGACAATTTTATTATGCTATGCTTAATTTAGTGTGTTGCTTCGTGTTATTGTTTAATTATTTTATGTATAGTGAGAAACAAAGTTTCTATTTTTTAAAGGAATAACTTATTGTATTAACTTATTTGTTGTTGTGACTTGATTTTCTATTTACCGTTTAAGCCTTTCCAATTAACTTTGGATAAAGAAGCAAACAGTTTTATATACCAGCCGACCACCGACACTGTCAATAGCAAAACTATTTGCTTTTGGTTATAAGACACAGCTGTCCGAGATGCTCAAGATATTGTGAATTTGAAACTTAGCGCACAATATTGGAATATTTCTAGTGATGTTACCCATTGGTGTGCAATCTCTGTGTGTACATAGAACTATGTTTGGTTTGTGCAACTGTGCAGCAGCGCGTCGATCGGTTAGGAGTTAGGGAGTCCGGCGTACACGGCCTGCGCGGAGCGGCGCGGCGGCGCCCCCTCCCCGCACCCCGCCCGGGGAGACAGTACCATCGATAATCTCTCTTATTTGCCAAAGGGAATATGTTTTAATGCCTTTATAAGTAATGATGTACAGACTGATCTTATAGTTTTCTTTTTCAATACTTTAAAGTATATCAATGTGGGGTTACAGCTGTGTACAATGCAGTGAGCGTCAGATGTGAGTTTCCGTTACGACACATGTCGACGGAATAAGAAAAATGTGAGAGTCCGAAATGGTTATGATTTTTTAATGCCGCGAGACTCAGTGAATAGCTTTCGGCGAAATGATGCTAATACAAAGCATCCCGCGAATAAAGTCCCCTCCCTTCCTCAAGCGCACCTTACTAGACCCTTTTGTAGTTTATTAAATCCAATTGATTTTACACTTACGTTGAATATGTCACAAAATTAATTAAGATATAGAAGATTTGACTTATTTTATAAACATGACCTACTTCTTACAACCTTTAAAATCGAAGACTCATGGGAAATAGACTAATAAATGACTTTAAACAGTTGTTTTCTTTATTTTATGTTGCGTTCATTTTTTTTTACCGCAAGGGCCAATAGAAGTGAACTTTGTTCTTGTCACATGGAGTCGATTAATTGAACGTATTGAAAATAATACTACCATTTCTAAGTGAATTTTTGAGTTATGCCTAATGTCTTGTATCATTTAAAAGATTTTTATTTAATTTCCATGCTTTACTTTGACTACACTGGAATCATTTTTCCGTCCTGCAACAAACGTGTCTCTTGAATTCCTAAACATTTTTCTTATTCTGTCCGCGTGCGCATAGTTGGATTTTTGACCGTAGTATATGACACGAGTTGGCTCGCCCGACGCCGGCCGCACGCCTCGGCCCGCCTGCCGCGCCCTCCGCGCCCTCCTCCGCGGGTAACTGTCGTACGATTGGACTGAATTCTCGTGTACTGTCGTGATTTATTACCTATATTTTTTTTACAGTGGACATTCAAAATAATGCTAAAAACTATATTATAGTCTAACGTTGCTTTACCTTTTGCGTGAGATTGTGAGAATTTTAGCTTAAGTTTCGACTGAAGATGGATGCCTGTATGTAATATTGTAAATTATAATTTCTCATAAAATATAATTTTTTTCAGCTAAGCGAGTAGTTTCTTTTTGACCTATACATTGCTCCTGCCATTTTAACATATTTGTAATGAAGTTACAATTTACGTGAAACTTTGAAATATAATTATAACATCAATGAGATTGACCGTGTTCCTAAAGAAAAAACCTGTCAGGCGTCCTACCGTTCGTTACAGATTTTTTCAATAATGTTCATTACTTTATGAGGCAATTATGATTCATTGTGCGATCCATTTGCACCATTATGTTTGATTCTAGTTCAAGATTAGATCGCCGCCCCGCGTTCTGTCACGGACTACATTATATTCAATCGCTTACACTAACGCGGCCGACATGACCACTAATGAAAGCATACATTATAAATTATTGATGCCTTCTAACGTTTCGGCTTTTGAGAATTTAGCAAAAAGCGCTGCAATAATAGCGCTTAATAATTTTGAATGGAGATTTACCACTTTTGTCTTATACAACATGACTGTTTTGCACGGCATCGACTTCTTTGTGAAGAAATACAAGAAAACGTTAATTCTAAGCAATGGTCATTTTTATCCACCTTTTGCGGAAAATATTCATCAGTATTTAATTTTAGACACGAGTCTATCTAACGTCGCGCAAATGTTGAAATGGATGAACAAACTTGAATTCGACAACACTGGCAAGTATATCATCGTATGTTTATCGAACCAAGACTGTGATGAAACAGAGGCTGTGGATATATTCTGGAATTACAAAATTGTTAATGTTGTGTTACTCAAAGCAGGAGAATCGAAGGAAGCAGATGTTTATAGCTATTTTAACATAAACTACGACTGCAAAAGGATTCAACCAATCAAATTAAACAATTGGCATTCTTGTTTATTTGTTAAAGACGAGAAATGTATAGAAATGTTTCCTTCGAAGTTAAGAAACTTACAATCATGCCCTGTCACTGTGTCAACCTTTAAACAGAAGCCTTATATGAAAATAACCAAAGGTATCCCATCAGGTGCCGATGGAGATTTACTTCTACTCATTGCAGAAAAGTTAAACACTAGCCTAAAACTGATGACCCCACATCGTGGCTTCGGATGGGGTAAGCAAGAAGAAGATGGTACTTGGACGGGATCTCTCGGCGACCTTTATCATAACCTGGCAAACTTCTCTATGACATCTGCTAGCATTACGCTAAGTCGATTCTCACAGTTTCAAATGTCTTTGGATTATAATACAGTAAGCGTCGTATGGGTGACCCACCCTTCAGATTTAGAGTCTCCGTCTCTGAAATTAATGCGTCCTTTTAATTTCGAAGTAAGGATAGCTTTGGCGCTGTCGTTTTTAATTATCGTCATTCTAGCTATGTTTGTGAAGAGTAAGTGTAGTGAACGGGTTTTTCGGGCTACTAAGACGGTACGACCTCGCCGCAGCCTCGTCTTCTATTCGTGGGAACTATGCATGGGCTTGCCATCAACGCGGCTACCGAAAAATTCTGCATTTCTGTACGTCGTTCTCTTTTGGATTTGGTACTGTTTTTTAGTTAGAACTATTTACACAGTATTCCTTATAAAAGCGTTGAAGACTAATAAATATCGTTCAGATCTACTGACGATAGAGGATGCTTTAGCAGCAAACTACGAAATTGGCGGAGGAGAGGCGCTCAAAGATTACTTCATAGATGAACCTACAATTTATAATCGCTGGATTAATTTGGAAAGCAATGAAATCTTTCCGACGATGTTGAACATTTCTAATGGTCAAAAGTTCGTTATAGGGGTCAACATGGAAACATTTAAATTATTTCAAAGAAACGTGAGTATCGATTTGCATATGCTACCACAAAAGGTAATCAGCAGCCCAACTGTGATATTCTTTAACAAGTTCTCTCCGCTAGCGGCACCGATCAATGCAATTTTAACACAATTGATAGAAGCTGGGTTTACCTCGAAACTGTACAAGAACTATACAAAATCGAGATATTCGAGCAGGTCAGGAGGAAAGAAGAAGGCTATCAATCTAGTGCATTATACAGGTTGCTACGCTGTTCTCATAGGCGGCTGGATTATATCGCTTGTATTTTTTATATTAGAACTTATTGCTGGAAGGTCACGGTTCAAATGTACCTTTAGACCTTAATTTGTTTAAAATGATTTTCTGTAATGAAAGATCAATTTTGCTAGACAATATGCTATAATTTCGGGTGAAGCCGCACGGGAATAGCTAGTTATTAAATAAATCAAGAAAACTATATTCTATGCTAAAATAAAAATGGATTTAAAATTACTTTATAACCAGGGATTTTTTTTTTTATGAAAAAATACCAATTATGATCAAACAATTTGATGCTTAAGTGATTGCATTGTGACGTGCAGAATAAATAATTTACGTTGAATTGCAAATCACGGCAATCGCTAATTTGGACACAAAATATGTTACTTTATGACCAACTGCACGGCCAGCATGTGTGTCTTTGCAAACTTTGCAATGTCCGTCATCGACGAAGATCCACCGGTTATGTTAAAACTTGGTGAAATAGCATCAGAAATTTGCTATCACAACTTCGAATGGAGATTCGTGACACTTGTTATGTTCAATATACAGACATTGATTGCAGTTGACGTGTTCCTCAGCAAGTACAATCAGTCAGTTATTCTGAAGCAAGGGAAATATTTACCATCTAGAAAAATGCATATATCACAATACGTTTTATTCGGAACACAGTCTTCGGAAATATCAGACATGTTAAGATGGCTAAGAGGATCAATGTACGATACATCTGGAAAATTTATTATCGTGTGTGCTACGATTGATTACGAACAGTGTGATGAAAAAGAAATTTTTCAAACATTATCCAATGAACACATACCTAATGTTGTTGTTCTCAAAGCTCAGAACGAAGATAGTCCGCAAATCTATTCATATCGAGTTATAGAACCCGAAAATTGTGTTAACGATAAACCGTTTGAAATAAATTTTAATAATAGCGAAAATGGAATACATTGGAAATCGATGTTTCGAGAGCAACTAACAAATTTTCAACAATGCCCATTAATTGTATCGACATTTGAGCAGCCACCTTTTATGATATTGAACAATTCCACTGGAAATGCGAGCGGAATCGATGGCGATGTATTAAAACTTTTAACAGAAATATTGAACGCCACTTTAGTAATAAAATTACCGACTAGCGGCGAAATGTGGGGTACATATGAAGATAAAAATTGGACGGGTTCACTGGGAGACATTTACAATTTCGGAGCCCACGCTTCGATGTGTTCAATTCCACTTACTTCAGATTTATACGGAAATTTCCAGATTTCCTTCACATACAACACGATGGATATTGTGTGGACCGCTAAATTACCATTATTAAAGCCGGCCTGGGAGAAACTTATACATCCTCTAAAATTTTACCCGAGACTTATTTTAATATTGATGTTTTTAATCATTATCTTATTGAACTCTTTCACAAAGACCCGATTTTGGAAAAATGTTACAAATGTAATCAATGCTTCACCGTCTAATTGCAATTTACTATTTTATTCGTGGGTACTATTTTTAGGGTTGCCAATTTTGAGGATGCCGTCGAAAAGAAATTTTGTTGCCTTCGTTTATATATGGATTTGGTTTAGTTTTATTATTAGATCTTGCTACCAAGCTGCACTCAAAGATTCGCTTAAACATAAATTGTATGAGAAAAAATTTACAAGCATCCAAGAAGTTATGCATGACAAATATCCGTTCGGTGGTCTTGTGTCTTTGAGGGAATATTATTCAGAAGACGATGATATTTTAAGCAATTGGATTCCTTTAAACTTTTCCAACACGTACGAAATGTTAGACGCACTCTCAACTGGAACTTCAAACTTTGTTTTGGCGTTTAATCAAGAGGTAATTATGGAATATTTGAAACAATTTAACGGTTCACGGAAATTGCAAATTATTCCAGAAAAAATCGTTAATAGTCCTTCTGTGATTTATTTTACAAAGTATTCTGCACTAACTGGGCCGGTTAATCGGATTTTGAAGATACTTGTGGAATGCGGTTTTATACAGCGAGTGTACACGCAAGGCACGTACTTACAAAGTAAATTGCATCATCAGACAAATAATCAGTATGAACCTATGAATGTTAAATATTTCACTGGTACTATAGGCTTGTTAATATTAGGTTGGATTGTGTCTATTATATTTTTTATCGTTGAAGCTTACTGCGGAAGACTTAATGGAAAATGAGAATCGTTGATGCTAGGTTTTACGGTTTACCTTTTCAAGTAAATAATAAAGTAATAAATAAAAATTACGAAACGTTACAATTTAAAACATAGTGCTTAAAGAAGCGTATTTGACTGTTCATTGTTCAAATTTGGTACAAGTAACATTATTGATCATCTATACAAGAAACCTTTTTAAAAAGTAATAAATCATTATCTTTGTTTTTCATATTAAAGAAAGTAAACCGAGTATTATTGTTTATTAATAAAATACCAATTACTTTTGACGACCCGCCGAATACGATGATATAAAATGTCCTTTAAATATTTGATATCTTTATTAATGAACTACGTAAAAAGGATAAAACTCAAATAACATAAAATTAAATTCACCTTTATTATAACGGTCACCCGGACTGCTACCGGACACTTTTCCTACTGATTTGGACGTGTACATGTAAAATGTACTTATGAAATTGTTTTGAAATGCTGACACGTTGTACGAAGCTAAATCTAAACCATTTTCTTTTCGTTCCAATGGTCGGTAGGTCACAGTAATGTACTATCATCATTATCATCAACCTCTGTCTGCCCACTGCTGGACATAAGCCTGAGGAAGGCTTATGTATGCCTTCCATAGAATGCGGTCCTCCGCCTTCCGCATCTAAGGACTTCCCGCCGTCCGCTCTTAGACATCGGTCCATCTGTAGGAAGGACGCCCCACAATACTGGTCCCCAACTGTCTAACGTATAGCTCCGGTGACACCAAACTGAATTATTAGATTTTAAAATGAATTATAGACCGAGATTTCTAGTAGGTACTCATTTTAATTGTACATAACTGACATGGTATTTTCCACGCCAATTCTTTATGGGTACATTTTTGTAAGTTTCTGTCGCATGTTTTTGTTTTAATATTTTACTACCTATAGTTTGATTTAAATGTGAAAATTTACATTTTTTTTTAGCCAGTATAAAGATAGTTTTTTTATGTCACTACACGAAATAAGTTTTGGAAAATGATTTCTATTTAAAATTTCCTTAGATACTGTTTGGACCTGCGCATTTCCGCAGGCTTTATTTTAGCTTCGATGTATACAATGCCAGTTAGCATCGTGAATCCGACGGACAACACGCCTGAAAATTCAGCGCTATATTCAAACGTAATTTTACGCGGGAAACTGGTTATTGTTAGGGTACAAATATTCTGTTTATAAAAGTGAAGTCGTTTTTGATGTGAAATATTTAAAATGTGTTCTATAAAATTGGTTTTAATTCCTCTGATGCTGTTTATAGTTTACGTAAAAGGTAAATCCATTTTTATTTAAATAATACCAATTAATGAACTAGTGCGGAATAAAACAGTTAGTTATAAATCACTTGATATATGATGTCAATTTATTTTTGTATAAAAATATATCTGCGAAAACAAAACTGAAAGAAATTTCGTTTGTGTATTGTTTTTACTAACTGGAAATTGAATAATATTGTTTGATTAACAAAAGCTATACAGCAAAATGTATATTTGTTTTATGTCATAAAACAGAAACGTAAAATTGCCTTTTTTATTGTTTCCTGCTATCCCTCAGTTATGCCCTGACGGACAAAAACAAAAAACTTTCAAAACGGATTTTTTTTTTATGAAATCAAAACTAAAGCTTGACCATGATCCCACCCGATGCCAATTGATGATGTGGTGGAAATATGGTAGGTGCTAGTTCCGTAAGTGCCTAGTCAATCAACTCTTGAAGGCCCCCAAATCGTACTTGGACGGAAACACTGTTTCGATGTTTGTTAGAATATATCTCCAGAACGGCTTTATGCATTTACATGGAATTAGGCATAAAGGTAGAACAGAATCTAGAAGAACTCATAGGCTAGGATTTTTTTATTTTGATTCCGCGCGGACGAAGTCACGAACTACTGCTAGCTATATTGCAATAAGCAATCGTTTATCTCTTGTTGATGGTTTTTTGTTTCAGGCATACCCAGTATAACTAGCTCGGAGACAAACGTTACAGTCGTCGTGGGCCGCGACGCATATCTAACTTGCAATATTGAAAACTTACAAAACTACATGGTACCTATGCATTGTTTTTATTTCAAATTGTTCGTGTTAAGCTTTCAGTTGTTATCGATATGGTTCATCAATCTTATGTTTGGTAAACAGTTTACTATTTGTGTTTTATTTATAAAAAGAATATAAAAAAATTACGATGCTAAAATCATACGGGGTTTATTCGTTTGATAAATACTTATGTTATAGTACATAAGATATACCAATAATGTCTATAAATTGTATCCCTTTGTAAGACATCCCTATTGGAATCAGCTGCGCCAGCACCTCGGCAAAGAGCGATCTCGTAAATATCAAGGGAAAACTTCGACACCACACTTTGTCCCTCCGATGAGCAATTATCGCTCGTAACTAACACAGTTTAGAAGCTTCTCGGACGAATTATGAAAGGTCCGTTGATAAAGTTGTAATTCTGAAAATACGGGTCTATCAAAAACATTCTGATATCGAAATATTATGATACTTGGGAGTTAGACTTTGACTTGAGGTACCTAAAAATGATGTAATACTTATTGTTAGTAATACTGATAGTGCCAGTGATAAAAGTATTAAAACCCTTAGCAAATGAGGTACTCTTGCATCAGAGGACTTCGGTTCCTTTATTCTCACCAGGTGGCGTGGTTGCAAGTCGACTCGCAAACTATACTAACATTGGGTCAGCTGGTAGTAACCAAGAACCCAAGGGTAGGAGTACAGAGTGGTCCTCACTCCTGCACGTTGGCGTTACGAGATGTACGTCGGAGTGACGCCGGACGTTACATGTGCCAGCTCAACACTGATCCCATGATCGTGCAAATACATCAGCTTCAAGTCTACGGTGCGTTTAATTTCAATAACATTCTATAAATCGGTACTTCTTTTGACTTACTAGTTTCAGTCGGATGACAAACTGATATAAAGTGTAACAGAGTAAACAAGACAATAACAAGGTGTCATTGCTACAAACGTAATATTAAATGGGCGAATTAAATGCTTACTACATGTAAATCCTTTGTCTATTGTAAATTGTTCTGCAGAATCAAATAGTTGGTTTCATGAAAACAAAAGAACGTCTATATAGTTCATAATGTTGATTTAATTTGATGGTCAGTTCCACCAGAGATCGTGGATTCGGAGAGCACTGGTGAAGTAGTTGTGGCGGAAGGCGGTAGCGTAGCCTTGCACTGCGCGGCGTCAGGCAACCCACAACCTAACATCACCTGGAGAAGGGAGGATTCTAAACCTATAATTATTGCCGGCGATAATGGTATAAATATTCCGTTACTCTATATTGATATGATCTTTATTATAAAATATGCCTTAAATAATTTCTAGAAGTGATATAAAGAAATGTTTTAATTAAGTAGTATATACTAAAAACGTAATAAATAGATTTCTATTACCAACGTACCCTTGTTATTCAAGCCAAACTGTCTGTAATGATTAAGGAGTGTATTTTAGTAATACAACTTTTAGATACAGCATTGTATTCAGCTAAATTGAAAACTACTTCGGAAACAATAGCACGACGGTTATCGAAATTAGATTTCAGCTGTGGATTGAATTTCCCAGTCAATCGACGGCTATTTTATTTCGTGTAATGACAGTTCCGAGTAATTAAGTAATCGATTTACGGTTATATCATTGGTGAAATAAGCACTGCATATGCATATAGGAATAAAGTTACATTCACATAAACGCGAGTAAACTATCTACGTTTCAAATTAAAATGTCCTATCTTCACACACACACACACACACACACACACACAACCACACACACACACACACAATACTTTTGTCCTGAAACATAACTGACGGAAGTCTCTGTTATGTAACAGGTTTACTTAATAAAATAGACAGAAATATATATATATATATTAATAATTTTAGCTCTAATTAATGTTTTGTACGAGATGATGAATCTGCAATATGTAAATAGTTAAGTGTAAGGGAAACATTGCAGTGTTGAGATGGGAAGGAGCCTGGCTTAATATTTCTGTGGCTCAACGGACCATGAACTGCGTACTCCTCTGTATTGCCAGCAACGGCATACCGCCCACCGTCAGCAAGAGAATATTATTGAACGTTTTAAGTAAGTTTTCACGTAATGTATTTTTTCTTTAAGGAGTTTTTTTTTAACTTATTTATGTGGTTTATTTGCAATCAGTCTTAAAAATTTAATGAAACATGTCGATCGTTTAATATTTTTCCGAATAGTTTCTTCATTACGAAACTTAAAACTAATTAAAAATCAAAGTTAATAAGTGTTGGAGACTTCACATTGTTTGTCTTAAGCTGATGTTTTCGTTCAATAAACTTTACTTTACCATATTAAACCGTAGCACAAATACGTAGCCTGCTAAAATTTCGTAGCGCGCTACGAATTAAATACATTTACGTACATCATCCTGTCAAAAATGTTTAACTTGCAAACTTTGTTATTGGACATTTTTGAGAAAGTTTTTAATTAATTACTGGTATGGTTATGAGCATGGTAACATTCATAATGCACATCAAATAAATTGTCTACATTAAAACAAGAAACGAAATAGACAATGAGCAAAATTAAACACCATCATATACAATCAACATCAACATCATCATCAGCCCTTGTCTGCCCACACAATATAACATAGATATTAGTTTTATGGCGAACAGAACACTTAAGTTGTGTTGTGCTGAAAAAAAAAACATTTTTTTTTTGCAATTTTCATCCTAGCTATTGTTATTGCTTTGCATACAATCTACCAGTATGTATTTCTATATACATTAAATAGATAGTATATTCGCAGGTAAACCAAAAGTGGAGGTGATTCAGCAACTGGTTGGAGCATGCATCGACTGTGCTGCCACTCTGCGGTGTCATATTGAAGCTTACCCCTCTCCCGCGATCCACTGGAACGATATGCGCGGGAGTCGCCTGACTAATGGTACTGCTTACCAAAATATAGGTATTTTTGTAAAGAATAATTAGGAAAAGAGTTTGAGGAGAGGGAGTTCGGGAATTGGATAAACGATACGAAACCTACCTTAAAGTCAAGATAATTCATATAGTAATAAATTCTACATATTAAAATAGGGTTTGGTTTTCTAAAAATTTACTAAAAATAAATCTTATTTATCAATAACCAATTCCCGTTTAGGTTTTAAGTACGACACAAAGACTATCTCGCGGGGTCACACACACGTCAGCAGTCTCACAATTAACAACGTGTCCAGAGATGACGTCGGACTGTATCACTGTCTCGCAGAGAACTCTCTGGGTACTGGACATTCCACTGTCACTCTTTACAGTAAGTATACAAAAATTTAATATTTATTCAATTACTAGGATGCTCACAATTCATTATTACCTATCTGTACATCCAGACTACGTTCTCTTATGTCAAAATTCAACGTTATCCGTTAAGCTGCTGTGGAGACATAATAACAAACACCAATCCAGTTAAACTTTCACGTTTATAATATTAGTATGAAGTAAGATCCACACTCTTCACTCACGTTATTAAGAGGAACGATTTAATTTAGTTAATACCAGTTAAACTCAAAAACTATCAGACTACAGAAAGGTCTAGTGTCCTTTGTTTCTTTAAAACTACCGTATAACATACATTATAAAGGTAAAATTAAAAAGATACTAAGCATATTTGAATAAGTCTTCTAATACTATCTATTAATATTACAATTTGTTTACTTTTGTTTATTGTTGCGTACAATCAGTCCCGCTCGGTATTTATAAATTCATTACCATTGAACTTATATCCTTCTGAGTGGCCGTACATCATCATCATCATCCCCTGTCTGCCTACTGCAGGACATGAGCCTTCCCCAATGCCTTCTACAGTATGCGGTCTCTCTTCCGCATCCAACGACTTCCTGCCGTCCGCACTAAGTCATCAGTCCACCTGGAGGAAGGCCGCCCCGCACTCCTGGCCCCAAACCGCGGCCTTCACACCACCATTTTCCTACAACACATGGCGTCGCAGGCCTGACAGCCGTGCATGAAGAAAAGAAATAAATGTTTTACTGTCTATGTTCTTTAGAAGTTCTTGTCTCTCAGACGACGTTAAAACGTACTCCCATTTGTAATCCAAAAATTGAAGCAAAAATAACTATTTTGTTCGTAAATTTACTTAATTATTATTAGTTTTAATTAACTGAGAAAGTGGAGATACAATAACAAGAAGCGTTTAGGAAGAGGGAAGAGGGTCTGCGACAACGAAACAGGAAAGCTATTAAAACTTGGTTCCAAATCAAAAATTGAATAAGTTTAGAATGTAACAAAGTTAAAACTTTCCGACCATTTTGGACCTTAAAGATACTGAAAATTATTTTAAACTTAATTGAATTGGAGTTGTTGTTTTTTTACTACTCAGAAAATTTAATCAAATTTAATGAAAAAACAGAATTTATTCAAGTTTATTGTTTTTATATCGCAAAAAAATTGGCTTGACGACTTCAATATCAACGGAATAAAAGAAAAACACTTGCTATTTGTACAATAAAAGTACTAAAGGTCAATCCATTAAAATTACATATGTACTTTTGAAATTAATAGTAACGCTTTTTATTGTGTTATTTGCTAATAAATCGTTGATTTCATTAAAGTGAACACGTTTTATAATTTGCGATACATGAAGAGAATATCCAGTAAAGCCTGGTACACACCTTTAGTTTGACTTACAGTACGCTGTTCAATATAAAACTGTAGGTGTATAGCGAGCATAAAACAAGCAACAGAAAATGCTGTGAAAATACGTTTGTGTACGTACATACGATGTAATACTAACATCCACTAGTGCTACGCGGTACATCTAGTGCTACGCCGTAGCCCGTAGCGTAAGTAATTACATAGAGTGGTTGAATGCGATGCAACTTCGCCATCTCCGAGTACTTGTCTATAGATATTATACATGTGGGTACACAACCACATACAATACTATACGTGTATTGACATTGATCATAATCAAAGACGGCGTGTTCAAGTTCAAGGAATCGATGACGAGTTTCGCTACTCATTTTATGTAACTCTTCAAGTTATTTACGAGCCGACAGTTAATTTATTACAGTTTAACGCTACTTCTGTCCAATGTGGAAATAAAAGCTCACCAATCCCCTTGATACAGTAAATGAGGTAATTTTATATAAGTTAGAATTTCGTCACAGGATCGAACGAAGTAAAGCTAAGTAGCATTGAACAATGAAACGATGTTCCCCTCATGTGATTTTCATCTAAATTAATCTATAGCTATATCGAGCGAACTCCGCGGCGGCGGCGCGGCGGCGCGGGGACAGATTATTCTATGAATTATGATATCAGGTGGCTGAAACTCGTTAGACCCTTTACATAAAACCTTTTTTCATTTTTAAATAAAACCTGCCATATTTCATTGAAACTTCTTTTATGACGGAAAATTAAATCCGCGCGTAACATACGATCAAAACTGAGTTTTCCCACCGTCGGTGAAGCCTTGCGCTTGCGATGTTAAAACTTATACAAAACATGTCATAATCTCTACACTATCTGTAAGCGCAATGATAAACTTAAAAGGTTTTTGCGAAAAAATAGCATTGGCAAAGGCAAAATTTGACATAGCGATCGATTAGTTTTTTTCTAATTTAGCGCAAACAAGTCTCTGGCAAGGTGTTTCATATTTCTCCTTGATTTAGTGGGATCACGTTGTCCGGATCATCCTAACGAAAATACACTTTCATTTGTAAGCGTACCCACTGCGTTCCGCACACTCGCTCAAAAATAAAATGATATATAGCTATATACGAGTAGGTGGTAAGAAATAAAATTCATTAACCATCAAAACAATTTAATTAACGCAGCATGTTCATATATTAATACGATTGTCTTTGAACTTACCGTTCAGTACACACGCGGCGGACAAAAGGCGGAGAGGTCTTTGTGATAAAACACTTTAAGTGGCGACAGCAGCAACACTGTCTAGTGCGCGAGGTACATTAACTCTGAAGGAAGCGACAAGGACTTAAGTTATAAAGTAAAATGCATTCTATCAAGAGTCCCCGCCGCCCTGGCTCAGTGCCCGCCTCGTCTATAGCGATACCTAGCATGTAACAGCAGCTCTACTATTTACATATAACGCAAGTACATATGTATATCATGGAAGTATTGTACATCACTATATGTCTTTGATTTTATATTTACAAAATTCTCGTCTTACATTACATATACTATTTACACAAAGAGATATATGTTAGTACATAGACTTAATGCTATAATCTGAACAACCTTCCTCTAGATTGAGATGTGAAATTTCACAAATTTTACATCTATTATGTACATAAAGTATAATTTGCAAACACGAATGATAAAGTATTTTACAACGTTACTTTCGACTTACACCACGATGGGCTTCCGCTCTCTCATTCTGCACGAGCAGCTTTTCTTCCTAAGATTACTGTTATTATTATTTCGATTTGTTCCAACATCGTTTAGAGATTTGGAAGACTCCCATTGCTATAACGACTCGGATTTTTCATTCACTGTTTGAACAATAACAACTTTATCTCTAGTTATATCACAATTGTTAACTTGCTTTATATTTTCCGAAAGATTCTTTCCCTCCTTTGCATCTTTCGTTTGGTTCCTGTCTTGAGTCGCCTCTCTGGAATGTTTCTTTTCATTCAATTTCTCTTTGGAATGCCTATTTTCTATTTTTTTATCTTTGATATCCTTGTCTTTGGTGCCGTCGGTTTTATCCTTTAATGTCTTTTTATCTACTAAACTTTCCTTTCCCAGTTTCGTTGTTTCATCTTTGTCCAAGTTTACACGTCGCAGTGTTACCGTTTGTCCATTTGTTACTACACTAAAGTCAGTAGGGTCCGTTTGAGTTTCCTTATCGGAGGAAGGTTCTGAGGGACAAAATGTGACGGCTTAATTGAAGAGCCTATCAAACTATATAAAATAAAGTAAACGAAAAAAGTGCTTACTTTTCGATTGTGTCAAGTTTTGCGAAGGAGTTGGCTTCCGACTGTATCGGACCGGCATTATGCTCTGGCGTACATTCCTCTCCGGGCGAATTAAGATTATGTATAACTGAAACAACAAAGTAATCTAGTTAAATATTCAAAACGAAAACTTTCTCTAATTTATAAAAAAACCCGTTAATCTACAGTAAGTAAGTACAATGAAAGTTTTGGGTTGTATACCTTAGGTGAGAAGAGGCAGGCAAGCGTGACGCTGGCGCTGAGTGAGATGGTGACGGCCATGCTGGTGACACGCAACGGGACGTGGCTCGCCGTACCGAAGTACAGCGGGACAAACGCCAGCCAAATAACACACGTCGTGTACATCGTGAATCCTGACGAACGTCAAACGAGCTGCCTTAATCGGTATCATTACATCTTTGGATGCTCATTGTGGCCAATATATCATTAGTGTAGGTTTTTCATATTAAATCTACACGAATCTACTGCGGCATTTAAGCAATCTAAGTAAGACTATCACATTCTGAATTTGAAAATTAAAATTAAATATTTTAAAAATGAATTTCAGCCCGATTTTCGCAATCGAATCGAATTGGATTTGCTAATAAATGCTTAATGCTCAAATTTAATTTTAAAATTAGGAACCAGCATTTATGGGTGACACGTTACACTGTTAATTTTTTACATGACTGACGAAGTCGACGCAAAAACAAAATTAGAAAGATTTAAGTAGCGCGACTGCTCACAAAGAGGCTAATGCGCAAATGCTAAGCGCTTTTCAATTTCCCGTCATCTGCATCACAATCCTTTTTCTAAGTTTCATAAGTGCAGAAGTCTTTGAGGCCGACAATGAAGCACAATGGAACAATACCGGGCACAATACTTACAAGTTTGTATACAAGTCTTGTGAATAGCTAAAGTCTTTTGAATGAACATTCCGGAGGCATGTATTTATATCATTCTTGCAAAATTGTATGATGTTTTATGAACGTTATTTTAACGTAAACTTAATTTAAACTCGTATGCTGAATACTAGACACTTTAAAATATATTTAGTGGTGTTTAATAAAACGAGTAACAGGCCTTGGTTATAATTAAGAACAGTTGTAAAGCACGCAACAACTACAATTGCATAGGCAATTTAACATCCAATAAATCTATAGATCCTTTGCTGTAGCGACATTCTTTAGATAAAGAGCTTACCGATGTGCTTGCTCTCATTGAATGCTTCCGGGATCTTCCTGGTGAGGACGGCGTAGACAGTGCAGATGACGATGAGCACGATGGGGTAGGAGAAGGCGATCATGTAGGAAGCGTCCACGTAGGAGTCGCACACCAACATGTTGTCCTCGCGCGTCGGGTAGTGGTGCATGGCGCGCGCGGGCGACACTATCATCCACACTACTACTATTAACACCTACAAAACATTGCACAAAGTATTAGAACACAATTTTTGACAACTTAAAAGTTGCAATCTAAGAAATAGACCAGTATGGATATTTTCTGGAACACTTTATAAAGTGCAAAAGCGTCAAACAGTTATGTTTTTATACAATTTGTACAGAAGGCTTTTGTTTCATTGTATCGTATAAGTCGGTACGTAATCGACATCAAAGAGCGCTTCACTCCGACAAAACGAAATTCGTTTAAGATCAAAAGATTTTACGAGCGCTGTGAGGGTAAACGCAACATAATCATTACACGGAAAATGTTCTTCCTTCCCATTGCCGACGTATTCATTAATAAAGCTTTTGAAGCTTAAAACTTGTTTTTTTTCGGCGAAACCGCAGTCCGTTAGTAGTTAGCAACTCGCAGCTCAGGTAACTCATTAATCTTGTCATAATCTTTCAGTTTTTTGTCAGGATATTGGAGTAAATTAAGTAAAGGATTTTATCAAAAGTCCTGATCGACCTTCGGAACATACTTAGAAAGCTTTTTTAATTAATCCTTGCTTTAATGATACACACAGATAGGATAACGCGTAGTTTGAAGTACATACGACATGACGAAAAATGACGTAATTTTGTAATAGTAAAGTTTTCGGAAACAAAGCTGTTACATTGATGACAGCAAAGTGTTACTTGTATGGAGACGAGTCCGGTGCAGATAGCGAGCTGCGAGCTGGGGGAAATGAGGATGGGCCGCTTGGCGGAGTGCTTGCTGGCGTTGAAGATGCGCGAGATCCTATTAGTCTTGGTGAGGAGCGCCGCGTACACCACCGTGAAGCAGAAGCCGGTGCCGAATCTGTGCATCAAAAAGAATAGTTTAAACTCATTTCCGCTTTGAAACGCCTGAGAGAACGTGCATTTTTCGTCGTCGAGTACGAAGTTTCAATTTAGGTTTAGTGTCCATGTGCTTCACAATTCGTGCTGTGTTTTAATTGCATTTGCGGTAGATAGAGTTCTTTTTCTTATAGCAGGAATTGAATTCCGTTTGAAGTAGTTGAATTATTTCATTCCTTTATCTATCCACAATACTTCTTAGATCACCAAATTATAAATTAAACAACTATGATAAGTAACAATAAAACAATAGTTTTGTCAACATCTTAATTTGTATGGTGCGTGTAATGTGTATATAGAAACCTTTGTATAGAGCAGAGGGCGTCGGTGGGCCTGAAGACTAGGGCAAAAGTGACGAGGTAGCACATGAGGATGCCGGCCAGCAGCACGTAGGACAGCTCGCGGCCGCTGGCGCGCACCACCGGCGTCGCGCCGTGTCGCACCCACACGCCGCATACGAACCTACCACCCCGCACACACAATCCCTAGCTCACTAAGGTGAAGTCGAGTCAAATGGCACCTTACTTGTTAAATTTCCTCAAACCGTTTAGACTAAAGACTTTCATAACGCATCCTTCTATCAATCCGCCAGGTAAATTATGAGATGGAATCACATCATGTTCTTGGTGGGCTTCCACTTCACAAATTTAAGACTAAGGTATCATGACATAGAAATTCATATGGAAAATATTTTTTTAAGAAATGAAAATAAATTATTCTGAAGAAACGTTTACGTAGAATGTTCAAAAGCCAGTTTGAAGCAGACCGCGGCAACTTGTAAGGTTAATGTAGCTCACAGTCGCCGCTCTCACAATCTCGACGCCCGCGCGTTTTTAAAAAGAAAATCTTAAGTGCGTGCACTTTTTAGAAGAACATTTTATGTTATAAAATTTTATTTTACTTTTATTAAACTTAGATAAACATTCAGTTTGAAGCCAAGGACTTTCTCAAGTTACGAATACCTCTCTAGAATATACGATTAAAATTTCTTAACCTGCATTTGTTAGCGCCAGGCGTTTGATTCCTTTATACCAAAATTTATTTTGAACCCAAACTCGTTAGAAAAGAATTATTTCTATAATCTACTGATGAGTTACGGTATATGATACATACGCGGTGAGCAGTATCCCTAGGGAGGAGAAGGACATGGCGCCGATGGCCCAGGCGGAGTCGGGGCGCAGGTACAGCTCCGGTATGGGCTGACAGCGCGTGCGCGCCGCGTCCGGCAGCGTGCCGCGCTCGCACACCATGCACGCCGTCTCCACTAACGGTGAACGGATCTGACAACAAATACATTTGTGTCAAATTAGTTTATCAAAAAAAATCTCATGAGATTCGACTATTTTTAACTTCTGTTTGACTCAATTTAACTCTAACCGATTAACTCAACTCTCAACTTTACTAACAAAATTGGGAGATCGCTGTTTTGAAGCGAACTAACCTCGTACTGCGTGCAGTTGAAGCAGTGCCAACAGCAGCTCTCCCCCTCGACGTACTGCTTGGCCTGGCCCAGCTCGCACTCTGCGCTGCACACTGACTCTGGCGGCCGCCGCTCGCCCCACTTGAACTGAATCTCTGCATCACACACAATCTGATATCACAAATCATACCCCGACCCAGATAACCCAGGCTTCTGTGATATATTTCTAATTCAAATTATTGTTACTTCAAGCATTTTGATATTAACAGGCGTTAAATTAAAATGAAATGAAAGTGTGTGGTACCATCGATGTTAAGTTGTAACACCCCGTCGAGGTACTGGCCGACCTTGAGCCAGCGGTGGCTGCCGCGCTCTACCTGCTTGAAGTGCAGAATGTTGTAGCGCGCGGGGCCGTCGCCGTTGGCGTCGAAGTGGAACTCGTCGCCGCTCATACCTAAGGCAGAGTAGTAAACTGAAGTTGACGTCTAAATCTGGCGAAAAATATTTCTCCGTACCTTCTACTTTCCCAATATTATAAAAAATGTTGTCGAGATTATTTCTTAGATCTATAGCAAAGTCTTAATGCTTACCAGTGAAATTGACTTTCCTGAGGTAGGTAAGCAGCTCTGCGCCGCTGGCAGGCCGCATAGCGTCGCACAGGCCTGTATGCAAAATTTTTTTGCTGACCAAATCATTCTTCTTCCACTTTATTGAGGTTAAATCATCAATATTTTGCAACATATACAATAAAT
>JAODUI010000031.1:3470379-3488939 GCA_027563995.1 Papilio gigon
ACGTTTATAATATTAGTATGAAGTAAGATCCACACTCTTCACTCACGTTATTAAGAGGAACGATTTAATTTAGTTAAACTATCAGACTACAGAAAGGTTTAGTGTCATTTGTTTCTTTAAAACTACCGTATAACATACATTATAAAGGTAAAATAAAAAAGATACTAAGCAAATTTAAATAAGTCTTCTAATACTATCTATTAATATTACAATTTGGTTACTTTCGTTTACTGTTGCGTGCAACCAGTCCCGCTCGGGCCGGACTACAGGCCCGCAGCCGCTGCCCCGCGAGCCGCACCGCACCGCTCGGAAGACTGTCCCGCACAATACGTCGTATCACCCATTTGCATAATCATCATTTGTATCATATTCGCAATAAAATCATTCATCATCAACCACTCTTTCCATCGTCGACATCTCAATACAATCCGCTCCAACATTTACAAAAATAATGCTATAAAAGTTTAACAGAATATCCAATATTTGTAGCGCTGGCCACATCGACCCAATACAGCACTTCAACGGTTCGAACTGTGGCATCATCGGACCGAGTTACGACCGCGGAAAACTTTAGTTAGTACTCCACTTTTTCAATTCGTTCAAAATTAATTTAGACTCATTTTTTTTGTAAAAAAAAATCTGACATTTTTATTATCTGTGCCAAAGACGTAATGTAACTATTCTCTATTCTTTTCTACGTCAATTAATTTGTAGATGAGATATCAGTTATGTTTTTCCTACAGCTATCACAGACTTCGCTGCGACCCAAACAGACAAACACCCAACTCCAAGTCTACCTGGAATAGTTAGCAAACATCAGATGCAGAGCTCAGGTACATATACCGAATTCAATGGAAATGAGAAATTATAGCAAACTTATCGAGACAATTATAAATAAGACTGGAATCATAGACTTATTAGAATAGACATGTTTGTATCGGTAATTCGAAAACCTTCCAAAATATATCCATAGACAATAAAAGTCACTGTCACAGAGTAAAATATTTTTTTCCATTATACGTGTATTTGGAATATTAAATTCTTTCCAATGTCATTCTACGATTTATGGTACAGTACATGTACGTATTATTATATACTGTACCATAAATTATAGAGCTGTAGTCAATAATGCCAATAATATAATTCACAGGCGCTTTATTGTTTTGTCCTGTTTCAATACTTAGTTTATTTCTTTTATCAACTACATCTGATACTTTTCTTTTCAATTTTGATTTTATTAAGCTTGTATTTTTTTCCAGGTGTGACAGCTGTTTCGTGACTAGAAACAAACTCGAGCACATCGCCAGCGACGTCTCCAAGATGGGAGCATACTGTGCTGTTGCTTTACGTAATTTATTTCATTCACAAGAATTCGTTAAGATCATGTACCAGTTAATAGGTATGTCATTTATTTTAACTTTGTTTATGGACTTCAAACTGTTGGATCAATTTGTCTGTATTTTTTTATGCGTTACGATGCGGTGTTTGGGTTTTGATATCTTTAACAGTAGGTGGGTGCAAGTGGGTGTCATTTTATTTTTATTAAAAATTCAGTAGGTTTTTTTGGTTCATAATAATTGAGCTTTATGATATAAGTTGACCAATAATTAATAACGTTAAAAACGAAATAAGGATTGGTCACTGGGGTTAAGTTTTTCATAATAAAAAAAGATTTGTAAGTGTAATTTATGACCGATAGGGGGCGCTGTACGAATCTCATATTTTGTCGATGTATGAAATATTTTCTCGTATATTTTCGTTCTGTGTCAAGTGAATACGAATAAGAATATAGCAATACGATGTCTGTTGTATTTATCTGATGATAAAATTAAGAATTGTATTGAATAATAAATACTAATATCATAAATAATAAATAGTTTGTCACGCAACCATGAGCGTTGTAAACATTAATGTAAACTTAATTAAAATTAACAAGGACTGCAATCATTGGTGTTTTTTTTTTGTCTATTTTCTATAAAAAAAGAAATTATGATGTCTCAATTAAAAATAATAACTAAATTTACAGTTAGTAAAGTAAAAAAGCAATTGATGAGAAAATGATTTAATTCAAATGAATATTTCTTTATGATCAGAAAGTACGTGATCGTGTTTGAAGGGCCTGTCTATTTTCATCTAGCACGTTCGGAATGCTACGATTCATTACGTCATAACATATTTTCTAGAATAGCCCGCAATAAACGGACTGATAATAGAATAACTGTCTTCTCAGTTTAAACACCTTTGCCTGGACGCCCTTGTATTTGTTGTTAAAACTTTGCACATTTGTTTTGATTTTTTGTTCATTTACTAACATTTCTTGTAAACATTGAAATAGCTTATGTTAGGGTATAATTCACAAAAGTCGAATGACGAGACACGAACCCGGGACTGGTAGATCGGTAGTCTGCACCCTTAACCATTAAGTAGTTTGATTTAGGCTATTGAATTTGGATGGAAGGTACGGCGATAACAAATGCGAACTCTTTTTTTGGGTAATAAAATAAAAGTGGTTTCCTTCTTTACCTTTTTAATTGTAATACTATCAATAATACTATACTGTACAATTAAATACGGTATAAGTAGAGTGGCACAAATTCGAGTATAGTCAGTTATAATTTAAGCAAATCATGTCATCGACAAATTTACAGTTAGCAATGTTTACTTATTATTGCTACAAATAACGTATCTTCGTGTACGTATTTCAATTCACTAAATGTACCCACTCGTATTCAAATTAAAAAGGAAAATATTTTTATACAATACATTAAAATTGTTTTGATTCATCAGATCACTTAGTTAACCACGTAAATACTGGACGGATTTTGTAACTTTGACACTTAGATCATAACCAATAGATGGAGTATATATTTAAGTTTTTTTTTTGTAAATCAAAAGGGGCAAAGTACGCCAGGATCACCGAGGTTATCATCGACAACCATAGACATCTACAACACTAGGAGAGCAGATTCTTTTGACCTCTAATCGAGGGCCATTTCTCGAAAATTAATTTTACATTCTATATGACAACACCGCTCGAATTGACTGCGTCAAAGCCTTCGGAGGCTTTTCTTGCCACACTTTAATGCCCCGATTTTTGTAGCTATAGGTTATATATCTACGCTTTGCCGATCATAATAACGAATACTACAAAGTTATTACGTTATTACGATTTACATTCGGAACATCAGATTCCTTCAGAACCGTCTTTATCTCGGAAACATGAGGTAGATGTGTAAATGTTCACTGACACTTGAATGTACCATGTTCGGCTTTGTCGCTCATTGGTTGGCATTTCAATAGAATATGTCGGGATTTTCTCGCAATAGCTTTGCGTCGTCAGGACAGTACATGATAATGTTGCCGACGGTGCATGCCCTCTCGCAGCATTCGCTGGCGACTTGCCTGCGCACGCGTCGCCAATGCTCCTCGGTAAGTAGGCGTTGCTTGTACATGCTCTTTTGCAAATCTTTAGGTGCCATTTTTTCTGGAAAAAAAAGGTAAGATTATACTCCTTTAACACAATAAGTTCATACTGATGCCTCGTTATAATAGTTCGACGCAGAAACGGCATTGTATGGTACAATCAGTGGCCATATTTTACATCGTTTTCATGGTCTATCAATAGTCTTAACAATAAATGCCTCCGTTTTTAAAAACAAAACTATTTTGATGAAAACATTCCTTGCATAATACTTGGAAACAAAAATAGCATCATGTTTGTCACAAACATCTTTTTCTTACGCGATCGCGAAAATTCCTTTTGCGGTTTTATTCAACTTACATCTAGCTGTATAACAAATAAGGAAACGTGCACACGTGCGACAGAATACGCACGGTCATCGAATAAACATGTGCTGTGTGCAATGCTTTACATACGATGTGACGGTTGACCATTTTAAACTAATTACGGTCACAGTCAGGTGTTTCGTATCAGCATGATCTAATGTCGTTTCAAATGCATACGATGCGTATATTCGGATTCAATAGATATCGATTTTGCGACTCCAATTTAAATCGATTAAAAGCAAATCAATGTGCAATTTCAAGATTTACAAATAAAATACATCCTGTGAATAGTCTTACATGTACAATCGAAAACGTTCGCGTTGTTACACTTAAAAAAAATTGTCTTGTCCGCAAACTCTGCTCATTCTCACAAATTGACAAATGAAGAGCATAAAAATGGGGATAATAGTAAAAAGTAATTAGTCGTCAACCTACTCTGACCATTGACCAACTTTTTTCTCACAAACATATTTAAAAAGTGCTTCCTAGTGGCTTTTGTGACCGCGTCGTCGACTCAATACGTAGGAAACGTTCAAGCGACTTTAGCGTTTAGGTGGAACACCGCGAACTGACGCGGTGGTGCGTGTCCTCGATTGTTATGTCAGATGTGTATACTTACCGATCATAAGCGATGTATCCCTTTTAACAATTTTGTACACATTATTGCAAATATTGTCTATTAGTGAAGACAGCCAGTTGCTGCAGCTGAACACTCTGTCAGTTATTTTGAATGTGTCGTTGACATCCGATCCATACGCCGTGTGGTTGTTTCTATTTAACAAAAGTACAACGTACAGCTAAAAAGAAAACACCATATAGCATAAAATGTTTAAAGACCTTGGCATTGTTCAACTAAACTCAGTCGCAAATTAGTCTGAGAATTTTTGATATCGCTTTTAAAAATGTCTCCTAACTTCGATCTTATAGTAGCTAAGGAGTTTGAAATATATTTCTGATTTACTAAAAAACATGGACAATAGATTCCTTGCGTATAATTTAATTTAAACATTCGTGTTTTTTATTAATGTAATGTTCGTAAGAAACGGGATTCTTACCTTATCTTGGTAAAAAAGCCGTTTTTTACATATTGTGTTTAAACTATATGGTAGTGAAAATTAGTTTTTTTTTCTTCCTTTTTTTAATTCTAAATAACCAATATTTAAGTAATGTCATCAATATGTTAATAAAGTTTGTCTAGAATATGCTTGTTTATTGAGTTGGGTGATACGAGTGTTGTCTATATTTAGAGTCGCTCTAATTATGTTGATAATGGTACAACAACATTGGAAAGCATTAGGCACTGTTTACGTTATATATCTTAGCTACTTAGTCTATGTGTCAAATTGTTTACCTTGAACCAGATTAAACTTTAATATTTTTTATCAACTTTCAACGATTGATATTTTTCCTACATAAATATATATATATTTTTTAAATTACAAAGGTTATGAACAATTTTGAAATGCTATTTAATTTTAAAACGAAACAAAATCTGGATAATAAAAATATATTTGTAAATATTATTTTTTATCTTGCAAAGTGATTTAAAAAATATTAAAATATTATCCAAAACTAAAATTATTTTGAAAAAAAAAAGAAAAACATTAAGGAATAAGAAAAATCCGGTGTTGTAATTTTAATTTTAACAAGCAATATTTGAGAGGTGCAAATAGCATTCTAATTAGTTTCGTTATTTTATTTAATTAAAAAAAAACAAGTATTAAAATCACATCTTTAAATTATGTTAAAAAACCGTCCTATACTATGAATATCACCTTTGAGTAATCCTGTCTTTAAATATAAACTACCTAGATAATGGACATTGAACCTAACTAACACAAACACATAAACCGTAGAATATTGTAAATTTAAACAAAATAAAAAAATGTATAAGTAAAAATCAATACGTACGATATATTTGACATCCATTTGAAACTTTTTTATTTCAACTAATAGCACAATAAATGGTTGGTCTGGTTAACAGTAACCTGATGAATGAAGCTACGTCGCCGACGCCGCTCTAAAAATAAGCTCACTCTGGTTCACAGCACGGAATTACTTAAAACTTCATCGATAATGTCATTTACAAAATATCATTACGATAAGATTAATGATTGTTAACAACACGTGATTAATATTCATTCATTATTAAATAAATAACATTTATAAAAAAAAAAATCTTAGTACAATTAAAATTAATGCAATTTCAATGATTATTTAAAAGAAATCAATTAAAAATTCGCGATAATTGTAATTAATAACAATGTTCATTGTGTCAATTCAACTTAGTCAGCATATTTTTTTATCATACATAGAGAGCATTCTAATAACAATGGTAACCATGGAATTAGTGACGTGACTCTGTCCCTGATAAACAATCTTTTGTATAATCTTCCAAGTAATAAGGTTACATGAACTAATGGAACGCGTGCCAATAAAATATACTCTAAATTTGATTTTAAAGCTGTTTGTTCATTTGGATCATTAAAAACATTTTGTTTTAAAATCATTAAGCGACCGCTGCGCCGTGACCCGGGATCAACAATGTGTTTGTCCTACAAACTGTTATCTCTATTCTATTTGTCTCAAAAACGTTTATGTAATCCTGATAAAGTAAAATTGTTGCCAACCGAACGTTCCTCTATTAAGATTATGAACATTTATACAGTAATACGATTAGCATTGACATTTTTGCATGTATCGTACTGGTCACAATTTAAACAATACAATATGCTTGTACGATTGGATTGTAATTCGAAAATTATCTTGTTATTTTACCATACTCCTAAGTTAATTCAGTTTTGATAATGTATATGGACGACTTAGGGTCTTTCAAGAAGCTAGCGTATCTCTTTCTTAAAGACCGGCAACACATCTGATCCTTTAATGTCCATGGAATTCGACGACCACCATATAAAAGAAAAGATGTAGGATGGTGAAAATTATGCCGGATCTAAGTAAGCAAATTTCATTTGAATAGTTTTTTTAATCATAAAATAGGCTGTGTTCTAGTGATTCTCAAACTGACATATAAATAGAAAATACGCCTTTACAAAATAAACTAGCACTGATAATATGGGTGCGTTGCGGGCACGTAGCAACAAGCCTCTATCGCGAGCGTGATAGGTGAGAGGCCGGAAGTCATCGCTGTACGAATAAACTAAAAATAAAAGGTCAAAGATCGTTGTTTACTTCGTGCTTTTTCGATACGAAAAGGACATCAAACTGATTAAAGGGAACCACGATAAATGAAGATAAATAAAGGTCGGTAATGCATCTGTGGTTCTTCTAGTAATGCAGATGTCCATGGGCGTCAATGATCATCCTTATGAATCCGCCGTTTGCCTCTTTCTGTTAAAAAAAAAAAGATGTGCTATCTTGGGTTAAAGCGAAGTCGATAAAAAGATGCTTGTATTTTTACTATAAAAATATAGAATTCCTATGTTCCAAGGAAGTAAACGAATCTAATTCCACTTCAATATCTAAAGCTTCCAAAGGTGAACCTACCGATAAGACAGACCTCTGGTAGACTTATTGTTTAATAGAGAATTGACCTAACCTTAATATTGTTGTTCGGTAGTTTATCGATGTACTGAGACATCCCTCGTGGTCGGCGCCTGATACTATTGAGTCATAAACAACTCGTTGCAAATGTCCGCCGCGTAAATACCAACAGATAAACTATGAACAAACACTATTGTATGAGTTTTCAGTTTGTCTGTTTCATTGTAGAATATGTTCTAGAAATAAGTTACATAGAAGAGTTATTAATTGAATACATATTTCATGGCCCTAAAGGTAATAAAGTATATGAAAAGTGTGAACAAAACGAAACAATGTTTTAAGTCAAGTGTGCTTATTGAAGATCTATCATATTGAAATATGTCAGATTTTGTTATTTTAATTTTTTTAAGTAAGATTTACTGAAAACAATACCGAAGTATTTCGTATACGTAAATTTGAAATCAAGTCCGATGTTGGTAGGTTACTCATTGAAACATATTGTTTTGATTCCTCCTGCAGCGGCGTGACCTACTTCTCTTTAATCATATCGTACAAAAACAATTTAATTGATAATTAAAACTATTAACATATCATTTCATATGTTTTTCTTTTTTATATTTATTGATAACGGACGCTTGTTTTGTAATGAGTAATGTTTACATTCTGATTGTAATTGATTATTTCATAAAATAAACCGGATTTCTTGTATTTATTTTTATATTAAATATTAATACTATAGGAAATAGGTAGACAGGAGTAAAGCGTGGGAATGTCTTTCGTAAATCGTCGTTCACGGCTAAATTGTTTACCGTAGCAACATTTATCAAACGATGTTAGGTTTGGTTTTGCTTTAATATACATCAACTAATAAATATCCCTTCTATATGATTTTAGTTTATCTTGACAACTTAATTTAACAAAATACGTTTTTTTGCGAATTCCATGCGATATTTACTAACAACCGTGGAAAAGTTTAAATTGTTAAAGCTTTCGTGAGACATTACACTAAATAACTTATAAAAACGGCTTACGTGTAGATCGGTGTCGGACCCGACTAGTTTCAAGCCCGGCGGAGGCTTTCCTTCAGGGTTTGTAATCTTGATATGAATGCGCGGTCGCTGCCCGTCGCTCACAGAGATCTACACGTGACTTAAGCCATTGTTATACGTAGTATGGTGGAAAAGTTTTATAGAAAACGTTGGAATAAATCTTATAACTGGACCTAACAACGATACGATCTTACTGAAATTGTCACTAAATTTGATATTTTACGTTAGCAAGCGTATGCTAATTACACATTCACAAATATCACGTTGAAGCTATTGGCCCGAGCCTTATCTAAACAGTTGTTACAATCATTTCTACTTAGAGGTTGCCGCGTCCCAATTTATTGCTATGTTGTACCATTTCACTGACCGCTGTTTGTGTGCACAAATTCAGAAATTATTTAAACAAAGGTGCTTATAGAAATCGTAAGCTTTGTTGGTGAACTTATCTGTTAGTGTGGGTATTACTTATATAAACAATGCACTCAGGAAAGATGCACATTCTGCGGACAAGGGTGGACAGAGCGGCAATATCTTTGTATAATTTAATTTAACAATAATATATTTATAAATATAAATATATATATATTTACAAATATATTATTGTTTTTTTTTAGTTTTTAAAAGTTGCGTATAAATGCGAAGATATTCTAAGACATGTGAGAAGTCAACCAGACAACATTGGACCAGCGTGGTTGACTATGGCCTATTCAAAGACCTAATAATAGGGTAGGCTTCGAATCCCTCAGTGAAAACGTATAGTGAACTGATGATGATGATGAACAATTTTTTTTAAAGTGTCAAACGAACAGGATGTGAAGAATGTCTAATTTTTTTATCTGATAAAATAAATGCAATATTTCTTTGAACGCGAAACAAACATGACAAATGTTGTTCTGCTGCTGACAGGGGTTGCGGCGACCATCAAATCAATTATTTATTTGTATTAGATTGATGATGGTTTGTGCGGTCGAGCCTTTTGTCACAAATAAACAAATGGGACTTGTTTGTTATCACATATATGTATTTAACTTGCTGTATTGCTAATTAAATATATACGTATTTATATAAATAATTTATAACTTGACTTAGTATTTTTCATTAAACAGCTCTTTGGTTCGTTTCAGTTTTTTACATGTAAAAAAACTAGCGTTAAAAAGAATGTTTATCTTGCATATATAGTGACCCAGCTCAGGCCTCTCAAATAAAACGAAATTCAAATCGAGATTGTGGAAACATATTACTATTTCATTAAGGGACCATTCGATTTTAATTCGTTTCTAATTGCGGCCGCACACTTCTTAGTATAATAAATAAATTTATTTCTTTGTAATGACCGTCCGATGATTAAGTCAAGCGAATAACCATTGTTTTTATTAGTAACAGATTCAAGGTTATAGTAAATCTGTCGCGGCAACACTCAGTGTAATGAATGACGTGAAAGTTACGATAAGTATCGCTTCACCAGATCTCTGATAAGTTATCAGTGAGCCTTTTTATACGTTCACCATAGCCTCAACGCGATCGTTTCATTATGTTACAAATTTATTTCGTACTCGTTATATTGCGCGTGAAAAAAACCGTTTAAACAATGTTGTGACGGTAGTTCTGTAGTGTGATTCAAAATGGCATTACGGCTTGTGTTATGTTGCATGTTTTTTACATTGTTGCTACGGATAAATGAAGCTATTATAGGTATGTATTGTTACTTTGTTATAATTAGTTTACTAAGGCAATGAATCTTGTTATTTTATTGAAACACATTTTATTCTATTCACACAAAACTGGCAGGTAACACAGCATGTTATAACAAAGAGTTTGCATTTTACAATGAATAAAATAAATGTTTTGAAATTATTTATAATTAATCTTTTTGTTAATTTGGTTAAAACGTTTATGAATTTCGCATGTAATTATACCCTTTTCCAATGAAATCCACCAATTTCCTCGCCGTGTCATTATCATGAATACAAAACGAAATGTGATTACGGTGACCATCAGTTTTTGACGCAATCATTTGCATCAATTTCACTATAATTTTAAATTAGGAATTCTTCGAATTAATTCAAATGTATAAAATTAAGACCCACTTACATTATATTTTATTATACTACGATCTATTCACGAGAAAGAAAGAAAAAAAGAAAAAATGAATGCTTGAAGCGAAAACTTTGTATCCTTTTAAAGAAATGGCGCGAACACATGAACGTGTAATTAAGTCGCGTAAAGTTAATGTCGAGCATAAATTATTTATTAAGCAAAATCGTTAATTACGAATTATGTTCTAATTTCCAACAATGTGCGCCCTCTAGTTAAATATTAGTTTGCTAAATAACGCTGAAAAAAAAACTATTAAAAACTGTAGTACAAATTTACATAATCAATAGTTAGAAATTATAACGAAAAAAAAAACGCTTTTCCACATATTTTTGTCTTTCTAATACTAAATTCATTTGAAATTCTGTCTTTACAAATTTACCTATTTCTATACATAAGTATATATCTATTAGATAATCTTTTAACGGTGAATATCAATGGGAAATTACCCTAAAGAACAAATGAGTAACTATTATATGACTCTGACTGTGCCAGTTACACTTAAAACAAATAAATCATCATCAAAGTATGTACTCTTCCATACATCTCTGTCAGCCATCATATCTGACACACTTCCTACGTATATCCTCTTTCAGGCTATCCATCCACACCTTCTTCGGTATCTACCTTTATAGCCATCTTAATACTTAATATAAGTACCGTCCACACCAACTTGATGGCTGGCATTCCACAACAGTCCGGTTTCAGCGCAACTCTCTGCTGCGTACTGCCGCGCTGTGGAATCGTCTGTCCTTGGCGGTATTTCCAAACTAATACGACTTAGGGTCCTTCAAGAAGCGAGCTAACCTCTCTCTCAAAGGCCGGCAACCCATCTGTGATTCTCCTAGAATTGCAGGTGTCCATGGGCGTCGATGATCACTTCTGTGATCGCACCGCTCGTTTGCCTTCTCGTATAAAAGAAAGGAAACGAAACATAAAATTCTATAAATGTCTCATTGTATCTGTCTTTGTCCTGTCAGTAAAAGTAAACGTATTTCATTTACTGCGCGCCATTGTCATGTAAGGTCAAGACCATTGTTTTTTCCATTTGTCACTTTATCACTTATCGATCACGAACACATCAAAACATAGTAGAAAAACCTGTATGTAACGTGAGAATATTTTATCTCTTTTTTTACGTTAACGTATCACAGCTTGATGTTATCGCCTAAGTTTTACACAACAATTTCTGTTCTTAAATTCTCCATTTTCATCTTTAACATTATTATCTCGTATCTCCACATGTACAAATGGAATGTAACATTTTTAAGTACTCGTATAAATATGACGAATATTTCCTTATTTAACTCTTTATTTAAAGATTTAGATAAACTGAAGTATCACAATTTTGTTAACATTTTATACTTACTTTATTGTATTTGGTATTATGCTCTGCTTCTACATGTGTTCCTTATTTGTGTGATGCTTATCTTTTTTTTTAATTACCCGGACATGTCGTGTTGTTGAACTCTCATTTGCTAACTAATTACGCTGGTAAGTGTTTATTACTGAATCTTGCAAGTTGATCAATATTTGCCATTAGTTCGATATTCAATTGTTAAACTTAATTATTATTATTATTATATGATCATGTAATTTTTTTTTACAGAGAAATGCGGAGTGACTTACTGCGTGGGTGAAGCCTATGTGTGTATCAATGACGAATGCTACTGCGCGGAGGGCTACACGCCCAACCACTTTCAGACACGTTGCGTAAGATGTCCAGGTCTTAGTCTTTTCTTAAAATTTATCGCTTTGTATAATGTCCCTTTTCCGCCCAAAAATTAACGCTAGTTTTTATGACGGTAGATTACATTAGCTTTGAAAATCGTAAATGTAAAACGTATGTGACTGCGATGCCATCTTTCTTACGATTTAGAAAACGTAGATATATTTACGTACATATTCGTATAATAATTGAACTGCTTAACATTTCATTTTTTCTTGTATAATATTACATATATTTGTAATTTACAATCTTTATATGTGCAAATATATACCACTACTTTAATAATGATTGAATAAGAATTAAATATTTCAGGATTGGGTGAAAAGTGTTTCGGAACATGTTGCAGCGAAAATCAGAATGGTAGCCTCCAATGTCGACAAGGCGTCTGCCAACCTTGTTATGATTCGTACGGCAACTGGATATGTCGGTACGTTCTATAAATATTAACACATCGTGTTAAAATATTGCACTTTTATGTAACATCGTCAACATTTTTTTTCATATAAAATTTTATCAGATTTTTGTTAATTCAATAATATTTCTTTTACCACTCCAACTAAGCTAGACTTCTGCTAGGATATGTTTTACAATAGTCCAATTGGCGGAATTCGAACTCTCGACCACATGATCGGAATACCGTACCCTGAAACATTAGGCTATTGGCGTTTACATTGTTCGCTTAAATTGACGGTGCTGAATTAGAGAAAAAAAAATTTATAATCATTATCAGCTTCGTCTTTCAATGTTGAACTTAAGAATTTTCTATGATAAACACAGCAATTGATCCCATCAAGAAAATTATACTTTTTCAAGGCAGATGTTACACTACTTGGCGCAATGTTAATTTTCATAATTACGAAGCTAATTTTATAATTGAATGAGAGAATAATTTAATTGTTTTCTAATTACAGCGACTCCTTGGACCAGATGCTTCTGGTGTCGAGTACACAGATTATAATGGCAGCTGCATTGATATTAGGAATAATAACGACCTTCATTTTACTATACAGACTTTGCGCGGCGACCGCTAACTTACAGTAAGTACGTGATTGGATAAATTAAGCAGAACTATCTTACTAACGAGTATTTGCTACACATCTATGCTTCCTCTCGTATTGCTGGTGACTGTTCGTTGTGATCGCTTTGTGATCTCGCCGCTCATTTGCCCTCTTCTCTTATACTACATGTCTACCATCTGAATAAAGCAATTTAATGATGTATAAAATATTATTCACTTTTCTTTTTAGTTAATATAAAATTTATACTTAAATTTATTATTTCTATTACGAATTTTAGTGATTATGTAGTAAGGAGATGGAAGTATAAACATATCGACGTAATTCCAAAAGAGCTTGTAGTCTACCTGGTTGTTACTAAAATTATTATTTTAATCGGAATATACCGGAATATGTCACTTTAAACTTTCGTGGTTTCTATGTTCGTAAGAAACGGGAGCTTAAAGAGGCTAATCGTAGTAAGAATCCCGTTTCTTAACAACATTATGTTTGTAAAATCTCACATTAGTTACATTATTTGTCACTCCCAGGCCAGTAGGGACCAGACACAATTACGAGAGCCGTCTATCAATTGGAAGCCTGCAAATTTACGTCGAACAAAGATTAAGGGATGCTCCGCCAAGGTACAAACTTTAATTTTTATTTATGTGTGTAGCTGCTGTCACCGCGGCCTCAGTTCGCGTGGAATTAAAAAAAAACTTCATTTTATTCATACAGTTACAAATGTCATCACAATCTGTTCAGCTGATAAACAATAATTACAGGTATACACGAACTGCGCCCGCTGGATCTTCTGTATACCCAGCTTCCGCGTACCTTAATGCTGGTTTTGTAAGTAAATTCATTTTATAATATATTAACTGATGAAACATATGCTATTAAATTTGCAGCTTTCAGTGTTCTTTATTGAAAAAATTTGAAAGTCTCTTTAAGTTTTAAAGTTAATCGCTGATCTATAAATATATTTTAATTTTCTAAACAGATACACGACAGCAGCGTCCCGCCGCCAGCCTACACGCCGAGCACCAAGCCCCAAGATACTCAAAGCGCAACCCTGCATATATAAAAAACGATCTCTTGTAAATATAGTTATACCTTTTTGATTTGATTGGATATAATTTTTGTAATTCCTAGGATTAAAATAAAATAAGACTATTCTTCGAAACAGTTCGTTTTGCATTTCTTTTTTCTTTTACTACATAATTCCGTCATACAATTTACTAATACTAAAATTATGATAGGAAAGGGGTACGCAAGTATTTATAAACTTTAAATATTGCTAAAAAAAAGTACCGTACGACATCGTCAAACTCATACTTGTCACTACCTCTAGAAAAACTGCTATTTGCTTCTAAAGTACAATAAGTAATGTAAAAGTTTAAATTTGATGGTGAATTTAAAAAGGCAGAACCAAGAAAAGACTAAGTTGCGTACAATGGTATATACCGAAATGTACAAACAAAATATCAATCATTCCCTCTCATCCCTTTTCTCCAATAGATTAAATATGTAAATAAATGAATTCTAGCAAAATTAAAAATGGTAACAGTGTATAGGGATTACAAATTTTTACTTTTTTCCTTAACAAATTATTTCTGGCAACTAATAACCATAGACAATTGACAGAACTCAGATCTGACATTTTTCTTTTTTGGCTGAATTTGGCGAGCTTGATTTGACAAATGTCAAATTATTTTGAGATTTCAGAAAAGCAATCGCGTTTTTCAATTCCAAGAAGTTTAAATATTGACTTAATAGTTATTATATCAATATTCTTTATTAAAGACAACATTTGTTCAATTTGATAAATTAGGACTGCCGTTTAAACATTGAATATTCGTGAACGTTGTTAAAATGGCTGACGAAGAAATTAATGGAGACACTGACGAAATTCAGCATGATAAAGATAAAACCCAGAAGAAAACTGCTAAACACGACAGTGGAGTAGCTGATTTAGAAAAAGTAACAGACTATGCTGAAGAAAAAGAAATATCCTCGCAAGATATATCAGGGGTAAGTATCTCTATCTGTTTACAAAAAAATGTGAGGTTAGCTCATCAGAAATTCACGTTTTCTCGCATATATAGCATAGATTCACAGCAAAGGCAAAAGTTACTTCGTTCTGTTATAGTTTGTTGAAAAATATGAGCAATGGGTATGTTTATTATAGGGTGAGGTAGGAAAGTTTAAAGCTGGAAATTCTTAGGCTAGTTGAGGAGTAAAAACCGACTAACAATCAATAGAGTTTATGTAGATGTAGAGATTTTCAATATGGTTTATCGCCAACCTAAAAAAGCATAGAAAAGACTTTAAGATACTCCTTCCTAATTTACTATATAGAAATTGTCCTACATGCTCACTACAACTTTTGAATATAAAAAGTACAAGACAAAATGTATCTAATTTTTCCAGGGTAGTAATTTATTTTTTTTTATATTGTGTAAATGTTCATTTCAGGCACTTTCATTAATTGGCGACAGAAGAAATAAAGAGGCGGCAGAAAGATTGGAAAAAGAAAAGGAGCTACAAAAAGTGTCTGTCAGAAAAGATGATATAGAATTAATTGTGAGTATAATACTAAACTGTGTTTTTTATTTACTGTCATTTTTATTTAATTATAAATTCTTATAACGAGGTTACGTAAATACATTTCTAAGTTGTAAAAGGTTTATTTGTTTATGTAACATAAAAATCTTATATTTCAGGTCAAGGAAATGGAAATCTCTAGAATATTAGCTGAAAGAACCCTCCGTGAACACAGAGGCGATGTGGTGGCAGCATTAACAACACTTACCAACTAAGAAAGTGATAAGGTTAATATATTTTATTAACAAAACGAAATTTACAATGGTTACACATATGTAACATTTTCAAATAGACTTTTGTATACATTGCTTTTGTTTTATTTACATGGTTACTGTTTCATCTATTTTGGTATCTCAGTTAAAATTAAAACAGTTTTAAAAATGCAACCAGCACTGATAAAGCTGTTTTACACAATTAATCTAATTATTTGTTGGTTTATAGTAAGATGAAGAGCTATGGTATTGCATTCACCTAATGAAATTCAAAGTTTGCATTGTCAAGATGATGGGCCAATGTGGTTGGTCGTTTTATAATTTCAAACTGATTTTCACTAGTCTGCAACTAAACTAGCAAGGACATGATGGATGCTAAATTTGTAAAAAACAATGTGATAATTTAAAGGTCTTTGGCTTATATTGCTCTCATAACACTGACCTTTAGTGAACAAGGGAGCAACCAACCATAGTATGGTAATAAAAAAGTTTACAAAAATGTAAATATTGTATTTGCTAACTGCGAGTTACATCCACTTCGGAAATACCTATACAAAATTGTAACACGTATTAATCCGCGAACGTAAAATTACCTAGTCCCACTCACCCCTGAACAGCATGAAACAAGAAGGACCCTGAAGAGCTTGAAACTAGTCAGACTGACACCAGATAAATGCCTGAGTGTAACAGTTTTTGTATTTAGATTATAATTGACTAAAATTATTTGCGTTTTATTTTTTCCTGAGGATGTGCTATATCACAGTAAAAACATGATGATGTTTACACTTAAAATTATGGGTTAATTTAACGATTTAATAAAGATAAAATATCCAATTGTATCAAATTAACAAACTGAGTTATGCAGATCTAAAAAAATAACTATGATAACAAAGCAGTTTTTGTGTATTGCACTAAAATATACGAATTGACTAGAATGTCTACCTATTATAAAGAATCGAAAACCAATAATTTTTTTTTTTCGTTCGTGATACATTAAAGCAATAGCTAATTCATCATTATCACCTTGTCATTAGTCTTTCTGCCCACTGTTGGACATAGGCCAATCAATTTCTTAATCATTATTTAAAAATTGGAAAGAGCTGGTAACCCTCGAAATTTTACCTGGTCCAAACCACATTGTTTACATGGTACCTAGTTCAAAATTTTAAGTGTTATATGCAGTCATTAAAACTGATTACTTAAGCCGGTGTTCAGTTTTTACTGAACACTCTGACTCTAAACTTATAAATGTTCTTATTCGTAGACAAGTATGAAAACCACAATTTTACTGACAGTCAAAGATGTTGACTTCACACGTAAGTTTTAACTATACAGTTCGACTGTTCGGTTAAAACGAAAAGGTGTATAGCTGGTTTAAATCAATGAAAAATCTTGCAAAATTCGTAACCATTTTTTTGTATCTGTGGCATGTGTACATTGTCTATGGTTTTCTTTATGGCCGAGTGAGGTGTGTTTGCATTGCAAGTATCTGCTTCTTTTGTTTTTATTTTTTAAGCAAATAATTCTGTGGTTAACTAAAATTGTGTTAGGAGACGATAAAAATAATAAGTGTAATGTTATAACACGGATCCATCGGTTTGGAGATCAGAATTGGTAAGCTAGATCTATTACGTTAAACGTCAAACTACAAGAATTTGTAGAGGCGTCTACTCACTAAATAAAAAAATTAGTTTCTGGCCTTGATGTTTATTTTTTGTATTCTTTGAAGCATCTCAATTTTTTTTGGAATGCATAATATGGTGTTTGTTACCAAGTATTTATTTCACGTCTAATAATGTTACGTATGGTAACCAACATGGAGTTGTTGCATGGAGGTTGACAGATGTAACTTTCATATTATGTTTCTTTATAAATGTGTTTATATCTCACAGCTGTTTAGTAAGTTAATTGCCATTAACATATTTGGTCAAATCGTATATTTTCATATTAATATAGCAACGTGTAAACTTTATAAGTCAGGTCTATATCAGTGTCCACATGTATATACTTTAAATTTTTTGTTATACGACAAAGCTGCCAGAACATGTTATTATAACTTTATAGTCACTGAAATAATCATTTAAAAATTTCACATTTGGTAAATCCATAAAGATTTTATAAAATTGAAAGCGCTCCATGATCTATCAACTTTTTGTCAAAATGTATCAAGGTTTTCATCAGATATTTCATATTTAAAATGATGGACAATGGCATTTGACAAAGCCACTATTATCAAATAATATAAAACACACAAAAAAATTGCCATGTGCTTAATATATTTTTTAAAAAATTGTGTACTAAAATAAATTCAATGCAACATGTGAAAGCGGAATAATGTTTATAAATCTGAAGGGTCTCATATTAAACCACAACAATGCATGATCTCATGTCATCTCAATAACTCAACAAAAGTTGTTCAATATTCACCAGTTCCCATAATCTCTATCTTCCTATTGTTATCTTTAATGAAACATTCTAACTATTCATTACACTATTTTCTATATTATTATTTGCTTCTTTGCTTACATCCAGTCAGTAGTAACAAAACAAAATAACGGAATAGAAATATTTCTATTTTTACTTA
>JAODUI010000031.1:3489039-3503013 GCA_027563995.1 Papilio gigon
AATATAGCAACGTGTAAACTTTATAAGTCAGGTCTATATCAGTGTCCACATGTATATACTCAAAAATTTTTGTTATACGAAAGAAATCATGACAAAGCTCCCTGAACATGTTATTATAACTTTATAGTCACTGAAATAATCATTTAAAAATATCACGTTTGGTAAATCCATAAAGATTTTATAAAATTGAAAGCGCTCCATGAACTATCAACTTTTTGTCAAAATGTATTAAGGTTTTCATTAGATATTTCATATTTAAAATGATGGACAATGGCATTTGACAAAGCCGCTATTATCAAATAATTTAAAACACACAAAAAAATTGCCATGTGCTTAATTTAATGCATTTTTTAAAAAATTGTGTACTAGAATCAATTCAATGCAACATGTGAAAGCGGAATAATGTTTGTAAATCTGTAGGGTCTCATATTAAACCACAACAATGCATGATCTCATGTCATCTCAATAACTCAACAAAACTTGTTCAATATTCACCAGTTCCCATAATCTCTATCTTCCTATTATTATCTTTAATGAAACATTCTAACTATTCATTACTCTATTTTCTATATTATATAATAACAGTTAAAATTGCATAACACAATATATAGATTAGTAATATATAATATCATCATCATTATCAGCCTAAAGCAGTCTACTGCAGAACGAAGGCCTCCGTCATCAATTGCCACAATGACCGGTTCTGTGCCGCCGGCATCCATCATCTGCACAATGTAATTCATTGTAGAATATGTTCATATAAAATTAAAATGTAAAGGTTTATCCTGGAGTAAATATTAGTATACACATACATTATGTTAGAATTTTAAATATAATACTGTTTTTTCAGTATTCTCCAGCCATTTATTGTGAATAATGAAAATAAGATTTTCTCCCTCTCCCTAAGCATTGTTTCCTTAGTCTCGGAGGTTAAAACTGTCTCATCTTGAACATCTGCTGTAGGGTTTTCTCTGCTCGTTGTATTTCTCAAAGATCTGGATGGCATGCATAGTAATGTTAAACGCTTTGTATATTGGTTAGTTCAGGTCAATGTTATTATTTCTGGTTTATACAGAAACTATGCTATATTTAATTTAGATGAATGTTATATTTTAGACAGTAGAGATGGACCCAAGAAGAAATTGGCCTAATGACTTTTGGTGCCACTATTAATTACACATTTAAGAATTTTCTAGGTAACCAATTGAGAAAAATAGAGTATGGTTTTATGCAAAAGCATGTTTACTTACCACAATATACAGTTACAAAACTATGTAAACAATATCTATCTTCATATCATCATCATTATCAGCCTAGTGTGGTCCACTGCTGGACTTCATATATGTTACTGCAAAGGTGTAAACTGATGAATCCTAGAATTTACTGATATTGCCTACATTTCGTAAGAGAATTAAATAAAATATAGGAATATTACTTTTATGTTCACATATCTGTTTAGTTTTTGTAAGGTCTTGAAAAGGTCATTTGGGTAAAATTTGTTGCAATCATAATTCTTGTTTTACCTCTCGTTTCTAATATAATTGTAGGATATCGTTTATTCAGGTCAATCGGATTTTTATCCTCGTATTTCTAAAAGGTTAGCTAAAGGTTCTTTGTTTTTTTGGCAAACGATCGCGACAAAACGTAGATAGCATGTTCTCCTTTTACCGTAACTAAATTAAAGGCAAACGCAAAAGGTTCGGATATCGTCCAATGGAGAGACTGATTCAATTCAAAAATTAAAAACTCATCTAGAATTTTATGTCTAATTAGTATAAATTTAACGTTTATTAACACGATAGTCGATACTACCTCCTTTCTCGAGCCTACAATTGTTATTTAAGTCATCTGACGCTGAAAAATAAAATCAATGTATACGTTAGGTTAGTATTGGCATAAAAATGTTTACCAAAAAAAAACATATCGTTATTGTAGGCCTCGGCATCTAATAATAGATATACAAAGCGTTTTTCTTTTTTAATATGAAAGCAGTTGACCTTGCGCCAAAATGTACAAGGATTATCTGCCGCTTTGAAGGATACTTCCGGGAGCCAGTAGGCCTTGAGTTAGTCTCAAGGACTCAGGGGGAAGGGAGTGTAATGATAAAGGAAAAGCTTTCCAAGTTGTTTCTAGGTCATTCGTACCCACCCTCCGATCTCGCCCTGAATACAAAATTATACCGCCCCTTATTTTATGTATTTGCCAAGCCCGTAATAATTTAAATTTGTCACTGAATAACTAGGTATATATAATTTGCGTAATTAATATTAATATAGGCATAAGAAACAGTTGTGAACAAACGACTATAAAACCGTTTAAATTCCAGAATTTTAATAAATTGTGTTTTTGTTCCTTTTTCTTCTTAAATATGTCATTAGTTGCAGTGTCCCGACGAGTGGGTATTATAGATGATTACCAATGTATATCAATCTCGACGCCCATACAGCGGAAATGAGGTGGAAATCACTGTTTCGATAGGTGAAAGTGTATTAAAAGAAACGCAGTATTTTCGATTAATCTATTTCTTTTTCATAACAAATTGAATGAGAAACTTTCAAGAACGAAAATAAATTAAACTAAACTCACAGATTTTTAGAAAGTTTATTAAAAGCTTTTTATTTACAATAAACTGTCATAATATACGAAGCATTTGATATCTTTCGATTCATTTATTACTTCATTTTGCTTCTTACTAATATTATGAATGTGGAAGTTTGGATGGACCGATGTGTCATTATCACGTAACTTCGTAATGGCGGAATGGGTCATCTGTAAATTTAACGTAGGTATAGATTACAACCTGGGAAATAGTACATAGACAGAGTCACGGGCGTCAGCTTACCTATCTTAGTTATCTATAAACAAGTGAAGTAAAATTTTTGTACCCGTTTTTAAGGAAATTGCCCAAATGGATGGACGTGAAATTTAGCACATTTTATATGTGTTACATGGAAAAGAAATGCATAAATCTGAGAGAGAAAAATATGTAAGTACCCTCTTTTAATTAACTAGTATTCTGTGAGTGTCCGCCGCGAATTGACAATATGACTTTGTACAAGTGTTAAACAATGAAAACTCAGCGAGATTAATATACTTTATATATAAAAACAGCTTAATTCACGTGTAAATCGGTGTCAGTACGTACTAGTTTCGAGCCCATTGGGGACTCTTCTTTAGGGTGAGTTGGATTGGTACTAAAGCGCGATCGCAGCCCGTCGCTTACAGCGAGATCATACGCAAAAACTGCAGCTGCTGATTCATTCGGTTAAATATCTAAAAATCTTTTATATTGTACATTTTAATTAGACCACGGAGATTTAAGGGCATACAATGCTGACAAATGTCTTAATATTGACGACACTGAAGTGTTTCGTAAAAGAGGACAAAAGTAAATAATTCTTTGTCGCTGGTGTGTTGTTTCATTACTCATTCCATTGTGCTTGAGTTTATTATGATATTTTCTAAAGACTTCGCGTCGTGTGATAGCACACTTCTTTTCTCTTTATATTGGGTGGATGCCAGTTGTACCCGGAAGCTTGTCTAAAGACGGCGGCCATTTTCATTCTATAGTTCTGCCAAACTTTGGTCGGATTAAATTAATAATTTGCCATATATAGCAATGCAGATATCTAAAATTGCCATATATTTTTGCTATTATTTTATTTAATTAAATACAAGTGTTCAATATTACATAACAATGGTTGCTACAGCAATTCTTTTTATAACACAGTTGTAGTTATTACATTGGACTAAATAAATTTCCGATAAAAAGCTTAATGATTATGTACCAGTTAATTTAATTTGACATAAGTTGAATTTCATTGCTATGTCATCGTTAATTTAATGTAATTGGATATTAAATGCGTTTTGTCATATTGTACGATTATTTGACTAAACCGGTTAATATTATAGGTTAAGCAGTTTTGCACAATGCGTCCCTTGTTGATATGTTATCTATCGAGCTCGTTATCGAGCTGGTCACCGCTGTGTGCTGATCTAATTCGGTACAACGGCTTAACGTGCGGCCGCTACAATGTTGAAAACAATTGAAACAGCGTTATATACATGTGCTATAAAACTTTGTTAAAACACAATCTTATAAACAGATGACGCCTGACTTTAAATTAATTTAAATAGACTAAACTATCGCTATGGTTTTTTTTATGTATGGATTTTAGAACGTCTGTTTTTAATAATTCTTCAGTCACAGCCCTATAAAGCTAAAATTGTTTAAAGGTTTATTATAATTTCTCATTTATATCGTACTTTACTAAGTAGATAATATTTACTTTGTATCAGTCACAGTTGAATGTTGTAGTCCATCTTGGTTAAGAAAAAATGATTTATAAGGATGGAAGACAACATACATATTGTGCAGCATTTTTGAGATACTATTTTGGTCAATTTCCTTTTTAAAGCAGTTAAAAATGTTGGGATATTTTAGTCCCTCATATCGGTCAATCTAAAGTTAATTACGAAATCCATTGCGTACATTGTAAAGTGCATTTAGTGGGGCCTGTAATCTGTACCCAGCGGTTGACTCGTCCATCGTCAGGCCATTGACCCGGCCATACGGCTCCCCTGGACGCACCTGCATTGTCGCACCGCTCCACGTGATTCGAATGAAAGCTCTGTTCTGCTTCATAATTTGTTACAAATGTTATTGTTTAACAAATCAACCATTTATTAAACGCTAGTGGTTGGCCATCATGATTTTTTCAATTAAAATAGCCTTCTGTACTTCTCGGTATTAAATTGAAATATACCGAATTTTACATTCATCCGTTTGCGTTTTACTTAAAATTGGGAACAAATATTTCGCTTCACTTGTTTATATAATAATGCGTAACACACAAAGTACAGTTTAGTTTAAAACCGTTGTCGTAAAAAGGATTTACACTCAACTCTTTGACTAATCATATTGTTGTTTGTCATTATGATACTTGAATCAAATATCTGAAATACGGTACATTTAATATCTGTATACCACCTTTTTGTTTATAATCGTGAAAGATATAATGTAAGTCTGTTTTATGAATTAATTAATTATATATATACTTTAAGTAAAATTATTAAAACAATACGTCCATAGTGCAAAATAAACAAACGTATCGGTCTATGTCGGCCGTTTTTGAATTGTAAAAACACAACGAATATGGAAGCGGCAGTTAGTATTCCGGTTATAGTTTATTGAATGAATAATGACAAGTTGTAGTGTGCAAATCGGGTTATCGATTCCCGATTAACAGGATTGCCACACACATTAGCTTAACAGATTTCCAACGTAAACAAAGAAAAAATATTTAAGTACAAAGTAATTAACTTATTTATAGGTCTAGGTAATAGGTCCAGTAAATAAAAATTAACGTTATTTCTAACATTTTTTTGATTAAAAAGGTACTGACTTCCTAATCGAATGTAGTAAATTAACTAGGAATGTATTATGAACGTCCCAATTTTTTTTTTGACAAGGAATTAAAATTTAATATGCAATTTCTTTGTGTAAATGAATTGTTTTTATTTCAAAGAGATGTTAACTCGTAGTATAGTTGTAATATCAGTCGATGCGACGTCGGCACCCCTGGCATTGTGGAGTCGGGCCGGGCGGGCGGGCGTCGACCCTGCAACTTCAGCACCGCTGCACTCGCCTTTGTTGGATCTTGTCCCGGTCATCACTCTTGACTCCGAGTCCGAGTATTCCTGCTCGCTTCGCTTATAAAATTATTAAAAACTACATTTAAAGATTGCATTGATTTTATATGTGCTTTATGTTTTTGAGGTTGCGATATCTCGGTGGCCAGTTTTAATTTATTTTTAATATTCAAAATGTGATGTACATTTGTTTTAGTTGTATCCTGTTTTTAATTTAAGAACTTCTTCTAGATTATAGCTAAATGACTAGCTCTGTCAGGTTACCGCGCTAATTCAACGGACAATCGCTGCTAGCTGTAAGTTTAGGTTATTGTTGGAACATTGCAAGTTTTATCTAAGTTAGTTGGGAGCGCGGGCCAGGGCAGGACGGCGCGGGCTCGGAAATACCCCCACCGCTCGGATTAGATCACGAATTTTACGGCTGCGGGTCACCTCGACCCCAACGGTTGTATGTGTGTATGTAGGTTAACATCGGACGCGCTCGATACGCCGCTGCCGATGCCGACCACCTAACCTAGATCAGGGTGTGGAGAGATCGCTTATGAAATCTGGCGCACGCTGCCTGCATAAGTGACATAGAATTTTTACGTACCTATATTTAGTGTTGTATGTTGCTAAAGGAACTTAAATGTATGTAGATTTCATTTAATTTGTTAGTTTCTTTTTATTCACTTTCAGATCCAGCACTAAACATCCATATTTTCTTGTTTGTTTTATGTTAAGCATTCTACATACAAATATTTATTTAAATACAAATAAAACAATAAGAAGAACAGTCCAAGTAAATAATGTCGCCGTAATCATATTGTATTGATACTTCACATTCACATTGCTTCTATCGTATAAAATATAAATTACTTTAATTTTCTTTCTTAGATGATGACGACAGGGTTGATGACGAAAAACCCTAATTTGAAACTTTTAGACTTCTAATAATTGAGTGTTAGACCTGCAACTGGTACCCTTTTTCTCAACAAGACATTTCCTCTGGTGAATATGTAGATGTAGAGGTTGAATAGAAAGAAAATATTATAGTTAATAAGAAAAAATAGAATTCTATGTTTCAAGTATAACAGACTACATCGTCATACTTCTTTATTCACCCCTGGCCTCATTATCTGGGGTCAGGTCTTCATTTATCGAAGACTATCGTTGATTGTCAACTACACTTCTTGTTACGTACAACGTCCATTCTACCGATATTAAGACATTGTATAGCAGGCCTTATAATAGATAGCCTAGTCTAGATTAGATAATCACATTGAAAGTTGTTACGTAAAGGAAAGTACATAACTGCGACTAATACCGATATTTTCAACGATTACGTGGCTCCGTTAAGTCGGATATTGGATTTCAAACATTGTAAAGAAGTAAATGTTGTTATTATGTTGAAAACATTTAGACAAATGGTAAAAGTACAATGATAATCGTCTGTTGGAAGGCTTAAAAGTGTAATGGTTTGCGTTGACCTGGTTGACCTTGCCCCAGCCATATAAAACACTGTTCGATTTTCAAATTGATTAATCATCGTACACGTAATTTTTCTTTATTTTCGAACGTTCATTTTCACATTATCGTTTAAAAAATGGTTACATTAGAAACGCTGGAATGCGTTCCGCCACCATTCGGCCGCTCGCCGCCTCTGCCTCGATACGGCCAATTGTGCGAGCCGATTTCAAAACGAAAGTACCGCGCATCTAGGACGGTGAACGTATTTCTCGGCGAGATCTCTTGCGATTTAACATCGGGTACTTTATTAGAGATCCAAGAGCAATCAACAATCTGCGCTCATAATCACCAACCACCTAATTTCTTTTGCAACCTAATTGCCAAGCGACGATGCATTTGTTTAGAAACTGCTTCATATCAGTATCATATTAACTGAAAATTAATGTAATTATATTACTATGTTAACATTAGAAAGTCAAATAAAATTTTATTTATTTAATAAAAATTTCTTATGGTTCATTTAAACTAATTTTTACAATATATTCATTAATACTTTTACATTATAATTTTAGATAAAGCGAAAAGCTATTATTATAGTGATAAAAAAATAACTGCTACTTTGGACAGTGGACATCAATATATTATCACAGGTACATACTGAAAAGAATACTTGATTAGATTTTATTATACCTACCTACTTTCCAATAAAAGCCAAATTAAGACATGATAAATCTTTTAATATATTTACAATATAAACAATCGTATTAATGGGAGTGATTTGCTTTCAGTTTAGCGGTTGGCTTGTTGTCTGCGTAGGCGTCGGCGCTGGTTGGCGCCGTGCTAACTGTTATTATATCACCCGAGATATCGTAACTTGTGCCCACCGCCCCGCTAGAAAGTGCACGAACCACTCGCTTTTCTGACTCTATTTATTACCTAGGAAACTAGCATTCGAACGTTGGTTTTAAACCTTGTTTTAATTTATTTTGCAACTTTCACGAAACCACTGTAAGCCTGTGGAAGTTAAACTCATAAGTACGACTTTGAATATTTCGTCATTATTACTTTGATATGTTTTTGTGTCAAAAATAGCTTTATGCCCTTCTCCATATTAACTTCTCAGTCAAATTTCACGTTCATCCGTTCCCGCAATTGCCTTTAAAAGGGGTACAAAGTTTTCGCTTCGCGTATTATTACATTTTATAAGGTTAATTATTGATTGCACAAAATATCAAGCAGAATAGTTAATGAATCTTCGTAATATACAAGTGTATCTAGGTGTGAGTTATGTCAACCTACTTCTTGAATGTCGACTTGGTGCAAACAATAAGCGACCTTATCTATATCATGTTAGAGATGAAATTGATTAAACGGCCGTCAGCCGTTCTCAATCTGACAATTAGGAACTACTTTAACTCAACATTGGATAATAAACCTTATTGTCGTGGACAAAGATCTATATTGAGATGTTTAGCGAGAGTTTAATACTGTACATGTTCCATTCAACCATGAACTCCTTCGAGGAGCGTCCCGCATAGTGGAGACCTCAATTTTTTAAACTCTTACTTATTGGTCAATCAGCGTGACATTTGTACAGTAATACCATTGTTATAAGGCGGTTATTACAATAAATCCCACGGCTTACGAAAATGGTCATAAATATTCGAAGTTAACACAAACCTGTGATATTTCAATGATTTTCTTTGAATTGTATTGTAATTTCTATTCACTTTTATTGATTTGTTTAGTTGTTGACAATTAGACTTGAAAAAGTATATGTCTCATTTTAAAACGAAGCCTATTTTTTTGTAATAAGTGCATTAAAACATGTTGATCACATTGTTCCAATAAATCTTTTCACCAGCCTGCGCAGTTTTCTATTTTCTCTTATTGTTTTCTTGATGTTATGTAAAATTTATATTATTTCTGTCACAGGTATTTCGCGCACGTCGCGCCACAAAAGTGTAAGTATTGCCATGTGTTTTCATCTTCCACCGCTCAACAAACACCGCATGCAATAACAAAATAATACAACTATATAAAAACATTAGTACCTTTCATGCCCTTTGAAGAAAACGGAGACAGCATTCTGTAAAGGTGTTTCAGCAGAGGAAACCTACAACAATATTTGTTTTCAAATACTAATCTTTGCTTAGGACATGAATAGAGTGATATACATACATAGATGACTGATGAATCTATAACTGAAACAAACGACCCGTTTCTCGATTGTGTAAGCGCACGGCAAAGTGGACTGCGTTGTTGCTCAATCAGATGCATCTCGCTCGGAGTCGGTCGACCCGTGAGAGTCAAGTTTCCCAACGGGCGGGAGAGAGGGCCACTGAGCTGCCGCAGTTTCCCAATAGAAAGTCCCATACAGGAAGCGCAGCGGTGCACGTGCGCTGCACGCCGCTGGCCGGGGGGGGGGCGGCCGATGCACTTTCATGCCGGTGACGTCACTCGAGCCTTTCGTCAGCGTCACGGCGCCGTAAGAGCGCTTATGCAATCGACGCGCACCACTCGACTTTCCAATTTCGACAACGCGCCATTGTGTGGCGGCTTTCAAATTTTTACCTCGCCTTCTCCCGCTTTTTGGCGCTTTCTTGGCTGTTTCATGCTCTCTCCGCTGAAAATGCTCCGAATGCTGCGCGATCACAATGGCAACGCGATGCACTTTCACTGCAGCGTTACGCTCTTACGATCCACGAGACATTATCGATGCTTTCTGCTTAGTCGATTATTGTTAATCCGACCGCCGCGCACTGTCGTATCCTTGAGCGTCTCAACGCTTCTGATCGTGCATGATACTTTCACAATCGTGAAGTTTCGTTTGACCGGCGGTTTTTGAAAGCTGCAGGTACTTACTTTAAGATATGCGTGACAGCTATGGCGTTGCCCGTAGGGTTTCACTGTGTAATAGGAGCTTTCTCAGCTGGTGAAGATCGCGAGAGTCGAGAGTGGATTGTTGCACTACTCTCTATTGATATTCGATTATATATTACCTACGTTATTTTCAGGTTATAGCGCTTTAAATTACGATAAATTACGATGTGTGGAAATCCATGTTTTGTGATTTTTGTTTTAGTTTAATTATAATTCATACAAAGTGACCATAGCCTGCCAATTGTATGTCATGTATGTTCTGGTATGTAGTGAAATGCAACAGAAACCTATATGTTCCAAACAAGGTACAGAAGCTGGGAGACTTTACAATGATATTGGTTTCACGACCGCAAACTAAAAACTGACTGTGACCAATTTCTCTGACTTCGACGTTTGCACACATCAAACCATAACAATCCACTGCCGCTGAAAAACTTTTGTTTAAACGGATACATGAGTGGAGGAAGGGGATTGTGCAATCGCAACGATCCGCCAATGAGAACGCAGTGCTACTACCGGTCACTATGGCACTACAATGACAATGAATCTCCTAAACAATTTGGTCTACTGTGGGATATGACTAAAATATATGATAAAAACTGTTTAAATGCAATTAATAAAAGAACGTTGATAACGTTATGTGGGCTTGACTGGGCTACGACTTATATATCTGTACTTTCATGCATGCTTCTTTTGACATTGATGCATTTTGCGCGACGATGGACTGTATCACCATTGTATTATTACGTGAAGCGTTTCCCTTTTTAAAGAAATTTCGCAAACGGTTGAATGTGAAATTTGACACAGTTAAAGCTAATGTGCATAAAGCTTATTTCTTTCCTTTCTCCTTCCTGTCTCTGATTATAAAGGTTTTGCCTTTGACAAAAAACACTAATAAAGTTCGAAATGAAATTAATTTTTTTAACTTATATTGATAATGTTCATATTGTAATTTACTTAGTATTATTTAAATTTCGTTCCATCAACACAACTTTTTAAAGTGTCAATTAGCCGCTTACTACATGTGAATGTTGTAAAAAGGAAAGGTCAATTCGATAGTAAAGAAGAAAGTTAATCGTGGAAAGTGCACGCGAGCGTATCCGCGGTGGTACATCTATTGGCGGATCTTTACCCAAAAAAAAAAATAATCAACGTATCAATTGATCTATTCAAAGATATTGTCCGCGTGTAATTTATTCTCTTTAATACTCCTCATAGAATCCTATTGGGCTTCTGCTTTGCGTTCTTACATTTTTGTGACTGACTTTTATCTCAGGGATTTAGCTCAATGAACAAATATTTAATATAAAAAGAGATTGTTTTTAGATGTCCAAGAACAGAAGTAGCAGTTGTGTATTTTTCAACAAATTTGTTAAGTACTATTTTCCAACCGTGCAATCGATCGACTTAAGTTAACGAAAGTTGTGTTATGTCGGCAGACAAAGACTGATGATGATATCTAATCTAATAAAATTGTCTTCGCAGTAATGGCCGTCAATATTTATTTTCTAATCATGAACGTTTTGCATATGAGAAAAGGTGTGTTTATACAGGTTGAAAGTTGCAATCTACACAATGTTTTTGCAGATGTTTTGTTGAAATGATTTAGCAGAGCAGCTTTCGATATTAATTTAAAAAGAGCGCAGTAAAAGTACTAATATGGTTTGCCGCTAAGCTAAGCATTAAGCAGCATAACAGCATGCAAGCGGGCTTAAGCTTTCACCGGTACAATGGAGATGGTGTAGAGAAAGGGTCGGCGCAGCTGTCCTGCGGGCGCCATGCGAGCGGCCGGGCGCTCCGCCCTCGCCTGCCCCCGGCACCACCGCGCGCCGCCGCGCTTCGCGAACGCGATCAGTCGCCCGTCACACGTCGAGCGGACCCGACGCCTGTCACGCTACCTCGCGCGAGCAACCCACCATGCGGTGAAGTGAAACTGTCAAACGTGGTACCATTCCGTACACTGTGAACTCTTACCGCTTCACAATAAACGCGTGTTGATTTGTGTAAACGAAGTGGTGCGACTGATTTTGAAAATTGGATTATACAGAAACATAATGGCCTTAGCTAGGTGAGCTATTTTGGTTGTTGGAGTCAACGCGGAACTTGTTTATTTTGCTATGTTCATCGAAGGACTTTACGTCGTTTAAGTCGTTATTTGATTTTGTTAAAATAAAACAGGTATGCAATTGATTGTGAATAGATGTCGACAGACATTGCGATCTTCGCTTGTCCGCGTTAACCTCGATCCGTTCACCTTTGTAAAGTAGAGTAGTGTTCCTGACAATGTTATGTTAGTATCAATTAGACGGCAATGTTACAAACGGCGAAAGTTAATATGCCCCGCATGCGTATATAACTTTCTTTGTTGTGTAAGCTGAACGCAGAGCGACAAGTAGAGGGAGCGACTTAGAAATCGAGTCACTTTTACAGCCATTAGTTTGTTTCACCATTAACTGATTTCCTCGGAATGTTGATCTAAATTAACATTGTTTAACGGATATCGAGCCCGTTTCCCACAGCGCTCTCGAATAGGTACGGTGGCCTAATGGGATGCCGTTGTTTCCTCTGTATTTCTTCGCACCCTCGTCTGTTACGGTTACCCCAAAAAGCGAACCCCAAATGTTGCTTTTGCTATGATGTTGGCTTGATTTTTATAGATTTTCTGTGAACGTGTAAACTTTTGTTATACAAGCATGATTACATTTGTATGTTGTATTATTTGTCACATAAGGACTATATAGAGTAATGTTTACTATTTTTCACAAGTTTTAGTACATGTTGCTTAATAGTTCCTTTCGGAAACAATTATAATGTTGCAAATCAATATACACGTTTACCCCTGTTAAAAAGAAACAAGTTTATGTTCCATGGACACACTATGGATATGTTCCGTGATACAATATAGATAGTCGTATTATATTCAAACAAGGACTCACGCTCTCGCCTGACTTAGGTGTGCAGGTAGCAAAATGCCGATGCCGGAAAGCGCTCGCTTAGTTCCAATTTTTTTCTTCCCTTTTTATTGAGATTCTAAATTTAAAATCATCGTCCTTTGTTATATCACTTTAGTTATATTCGAAGAACTTTATTAATATTTATCAGAAACAAACGTACCGTTTATTTAATAAACAATGAGTGCCATTGTAGTACTTTGTAATACCCACGTCATCAACTGTTCTACAACATTGTTACAATCATTACGAATGGCATTTTCGTAGCTATAATTTTTATGTGTACTTGTTGAGAAACAGAAACATTTAAAAACAATTAAAAATGTTGTGTAGCCTTATGACTGATTTCTAAAACCGTTTGCATAACTTCTTTCCTAGCATATTAGTTTATCGTCCTCATATTAGTTTATCTATAACAGCTACTAGGTAGCTAGCTAGCGAGCTTATAAATATAAACATAATCACTACAAAGGTATTCAGCTAAGGTAATAGCTATCTATTTGTCACGGAGTATTATACTTATGGAATAAAGTTAAGGTTTCGCAGGGATGCGCTTCTCAGAGGTCAATGTCCTTCGTCATGGAGGTTGCACGAAAGTCACCGGGTGCTCCTTCGCCTCGACTCGGTCCACCCTACTTGATTTATACGTCGGCAGGATACATTATGTATACCCGATCCCTTGTACTCAGGGCTTCTCAAAGTCATTTATACTTCACAAAGAATCAAGTCTTCGTAACCACAAAACTCTACTTACTTAGTTATATATATATATACCTCGTATATATAACTATGCTACATTTTTATAACAATACTAACTGACCCCGCGACCTCTGTTTCACCTTAAAGGCAATAAACAGATTTTTTAATTTATTAGGTAATACAAAAAAACATTTCCTCCTCGGAAAAAAACGTTTGTACGGGAAATGGAAAAGGGAAGGGCTATTTTGTAAGGCTTTCACGGTAGTTTTTCTAATTTGTCTCACCTTTTAAACCTTCCCTAGACCTCCACGAACATTCCAAGACCAAGATAAGATAAATC
>JAODUI010000031.1:3507024-3562914 GCA_027563995.1 Papilio gigon
CATTTTAAAAGGAAGATAATAATTTAAATACTATAAAAAACGCAAAAAAAGTGAAGATTCAAAAGAAGTTAAGTTGGTAAAACGTAGGTCCGCGCCAGTAGGAAGCGACACGGTCGTAGATCGCTATTGGGCTTAAGGCCGTTATTCAATGCACCATCTTTTACCTTGTGCCCCTTACTCTGCCGCATGACCCGAAACAGCCGCCACTGGCCGCAATACTCTAATGAAACAATACAAACGCAGTATTCGGTTTTTATTAAATAACTAGAGCTAGTAAAAAGTAAATACAATTGTCGTTAAATTGGTTATTTAATAAGGTTTTAGAGTAATCGAATCCTTGTAATGACTAAACCGTTGGAAATGTCATAATCTCTCATTATCTATTTATGCTAATGCGATAAATTATATTTTTCAATCTATTTTTGCTCCTTTTGGGTTCTGTTAGAGAATTACAGGATTATGACGTTTTAATAAACTAGTTGGTAGTTTGCAAATTTATTAATTAGCTTATAATTAAAAATATAATTTGGCTTTAACCGTCGTTCTTTCTCCATGTAGGTCAAATGCATTACTATGTCAAATTTGACAACGATTTCCTTTCACCTCAACTTGAAAAATATTGTAAGTAGAAATATTCTAATTTTTCTTGCTAACAGAATTCTCTTTTAGATTGTTAAATTGTATCTTTGGTCTACGTATGTTTTGTAATGGTTGAGTTTTCGCTTGAAATCCGAGTGTTCAGGTCTCAGAATATGGTGATTAACGCATTGTTAAGACGTAGAAAAGTAGAACGGGGGCGTCGAATTCAAGGCCTAGGACGTAGCTGAACAAATTCGTTAATATTTAGCACAGACTAAATATTTGGCAATAAGGTAAACATGTATTAAAATATTATAAATATAAAACTTTTAATATTTAACGCTATTTGCTTTAATTATATTATGAGTTTTTAGTTAGTTTTTACTTATATAAATCTGTATGTGTATTTTTTTTACAAAAATATCTTCTAAATTGTCGAAAATAGAAATACTTAATATTAATTAAGGTTGCAAAAAATTAAACATTTTAAAATGTACAATTTTGACTTGAAGCAGGAAACATGCGATTGAAGGTGAGTCAAGTGCGGACTTGTCCGTTTATTTGACAAAGGAATTGCAGGAGGTTTTATATTACGCGTTAATTGTATACGAAGACACGTCCTCTTTAGTGTGTGCGCGGCCTCAACCGAGTTTTGTAGATGCTTTCTCGATCGCGAACCGGGTCGCGTTCTCCATGCCGACGCCGAACAACTCGGCTTGTTCGGCTTGCCACACAGACACACGAACACAACTTAATTTAAAAAAATGCTATATCGCCTCTTACGTACGGATAACAGATTGGTTTAATGCTAATTTATAAATTCAAATATGACTAAATGCGTTGTCCACCTTTGTTTTGTATGTGCCTACATTTTGACACTAGTGTAATTTCTTTGTCATTTAATATGGAAACCGTAAAGACAATATATTGCTTGCGGTCCTTCTATTTATGTTTACTAACAGTAATTTATTTGTATGAATTGTAAATATGGTCCGATTATACATTTCAATAGCTTTGTCCGCAACAGTCAGTTTAAATAAATAATAAATTGTGTTGCAATGTGTGCGTGCCTACCTACGTACGTGTGCATATACATCAAAGATGTGTCAGGGCTAGGAAATATTTTAATAAGTCAGTTACTCTCAAAATGAACGCAGCCATTGTGCAATGTCTGATGTTTGTATAAGGCTTTTTGGCATTCATTTCATTACTAATGATCAACCCCGGCTTTGCGTGTGACGAAGTATATGTCTGATTTATTTTCTGTCGCAATAGTACTCTCCTTGGTAATGTCCTGTCTATTAGTAAAATAAAAACCTTGTAAAAACTTGTTTTCTGTTGCAAAAAGCGGTTATAATGAGTAAACTGTAACTGGGATATGTCATCAACATAGATATGTCTTGCGATTAAAACATGTTCAGGAAGTTTTATTTTACATTAATAGTTATAACACTTTTTGGCGGCACTGTGGTCATCATGGTGTATCTAAACGTCTGTGATTTACAATTTAACGAAGCTGATTTGTGACGTACGTCTAAAATTTAACAGGAAGTTAGTTGATACGCTTTATATTAGGCTGAAGTCAGGGCCTCGGCCGAGCGTTAGGCGATCGTCATCGCGCTGACAAGGCAATAAACATTGAGGCCGGCCGCCTGCAACCTTTATTGACTGTTCCTGTAACTGAATCGTGAAATTTTAACGTAATGTCCATTTAAACTTTATACGGTTCGTCCACGGACAACAGGACAATATGGTATCAATCTAGATGTTCCGTTTGCATATTCATGTTATAACGATGTGGAACGCGCTGCAGTAGGGCCGAGGTGGCACAGTTTCTTGTTTCTGTTATAAATCAATGTGTCCCAGTTAGATTAATGTCTATGCGGCGTTACACAGCTATCGACATGTGTGCTTTCCATTGGCCACATTGCCAAATGTTGTCGGGTCGTTGCGTGGACCAAGTTGCGGATTGTACATTTGCGTACATCATACACAGGTCGGCGACGCGGCGCGCGCGGCCGCTTGCGAGTTGCGGCCGTGCCTCGCGCTCACGTGTCACCGGAATGTTGCATAATACACTCGCAAACTCTTGCTCTTTGTATTTAAAACATGTTAAGTGTGCACGTAACAATTTCAAAATCTCGTTGACAACTGGTGCATCTATCGCGTTGGCACAGGCCGGAGTTTGCTTTGATGAACGTTACGTGTTTTAAATCATTTGTATTTTAAGAAATAGGATTGGACTTTAATTTTGAGAGTAATTTCATAAAGGGATGTTGGAGACTCAATTGAAAAATCTATGTCAGAAATGTGTAGCAACATAAAATATAATGGGTATAATTAAACATGGATATGTTGATGTATAGATGTTGGAACAAGACTAATCATGTAAAAATAAAATTCCGTAATCTCTGTCTAGACCTCTGGCCAAAGGGCGTGCGAAGTGCTTTACTTTGTAAGAACAATTAGTCACATGGGAGCAGGTCGAAAGTGTCCGGAGTTCTGGCGCGGGCGGCGGGCAGCGGCGGCGGCGGTGCGTTGAGTTTGTGAATTGCCGCGTGTCCTCGGCCTCGCTCCGTTCGCTTCCGCCTCGGTTTATCCTCGTTCGGCAGTGCCCATGATAATCTTTTTGCTACAAGCCTTGATCCTAGACCTTCCTGCCGACTTCACATATTCGTTTATTGATTTATAACTATTTATATTAACGTATTTCCTTTCTAGGTATAATCAGCAGAGCGCGCGCTCGCCTTGGCTAAAGTACGTAATTTGAATTATTTATTAGGTTTAATTCTTATGATTAATAAACAAATTTTAAGTTACAATATTCAATATTTTTTCATGTAATTGGATGTGTGCATGAATTTGCGAATTCGACGCTTGTAGAACAAGTGTAAATTAATAGAACACGTGGCTATAGTAGGCGTGCCGACGTCACTCCAACGGCTCACGAAGGTCATGACGTAACAGACGCCTAAGCAGTCTTGCTATCCACCGGCCGATTCCTCTCGAGGCCAGCTTCATAGCTCGTTAGTGTTGCCAGCATTGTCAATATTAAATCGAGGATAATTTGCATAATGTTTTTTATAAATATTTTTTTTGTATTTTTAATATTGTGTGTCAGTTCTAATATAAGGAATTAAGAATAATTGTTTGTGTTATTTGCGATAGATAATAGCTTTAATTCAGCGATAATGGTTAGGCTTAGATTTGTCACGTGGCGTTTCTTTTTATATTCAATAGGTGATGAGTTAAAGAGAGATATGTAGTCTATCACCGGTTTGGTATTCTAATAGTCTATTGACATGATAAACTGATGAATGAGGTAGTTGGTCACTGGTTATATTTATATCTCGATTTACATAAAAATAGTATTAATTCTGTGTACTATATAAAACTTATAAACGATATGAAATGCTTAAAAGTAACTGAATGTTAGTGAATTTTCTGAATCTGAAAAACTTACCAGTGGAAAAATTATAGATAAGTTTAATCCAATCACGTACAACGTGATGAGGAACAGAGTACCCTTACGAATGTTATCAGCACATGAGGTGATAACCAGCTATCTCGATATCTGCCAATCAGAACTTATGCAATCATTTCCTGGTGATAATGCGAATTGCTCACCTTCATTCTACGTATAAACGTGTTTATTAACTTCGTCTTGCCTTTACTGTATTTTCTTTTGTGAGTAGATACAATTGTATACGATACACTTCCGCGTTTAATAATTTACATTCGTATGTTTATATTTCCCATAATCGCCAATACCAAATAGTAATTGAAAGTAAAGATTTAATTAAATAAAGATGTAAAATATGCTGTTCGCGTTCCGCGATAAAAATTATTTTATGATGTAACATTTGTAAAATTTCCTTGATACAAAACGGTTTCTACCGCATGACACTAATTGCGGAAATGGCTTTGCTGATAAGGAAACCGAATAACAAGCTTGGTAGATAAATTTAATTATAATGTTTTAGATTGTAAAAATCAATAGTTCATCATTTCTGTTTGGGTAACTATGTTTTACCAGTTTGTTTTTTATTTAGAATGTTTCTATATAACTGAGTTTATCGTCTTGAAATAATGTAATTAATAGTAATTGTCAATCGCGCAATAGTCGCGAATGTGAGCAAACAATCGCGGTGTGTGACGCGAGCGGTCACCTTGCGCGTCCGCGTCCCTGCGCATCTCGGACGAATAGAGGTGGCGTTCGCGCTCAGTTCCGCGTTACTTCGCACGTCGTACCACAACAACGCGTACTAGCTTCATTTATACATTACTCTCCGATGTACTTCTAAAACTGCTATTGTACTATTATTAACGTTTAAGTAATCTTGCCAGTCTCACATTAGTAAAATTAACTATTATACAAATGAACGATTAAGACTTATAATTTATATTAAATACGATTTCAGCATCGGACAATGAGCAAAGGTTATTATAAGGATATTGGCAGAGGGCGCTCGTTGGACTTTATAAAATTTTTTTATACGCCAATGTAATTCCTTTAATGCAGCGGGTGGGAGCGGTATTGATTTCCTCGGTCTACGGCGACGCTGGGAGCTTTTCGTGTATTCGTGCCTTATCTGCGAGGAGCGGCATAAATCATGACTCGTTTATATGTCCTTTCCTCTGAATAAGTAACTCTTGCGTTACAGTTTTCCGCATGTGCGGTAAAACTGCTTTGACATTGAGTACCTATTGTTACAAATTACGACGGTCTGCGAGACTGTGACGGCCGACGCAGCCTTGGATGTTATACTATGTTTTATTATTCCGCATGTCACACCTACAAATTGTACTAATGTGTGCGCTCTGCTGCTCTCGTCGTACCCATACGTGCATTAATACCGATTGATACGAACTATTTATAGAAAGTGCAAGATTTATTCCGTTGTAGTGTGTACGCCACAACGTGAACATTGATTATTGATAAAACTGATAAAATACGTATTTATTATTATTATTAAAATATGGGATGACCTTAGGCTTTTATTGAAATAAAAAAAAAAACTTGGAACGATAAGAGTTTTACAAAAGAATTATATTATCTTCGCAAAATCGTGAAACAGAACGTCTGAAGGTCGTCCTTAGCCGTGAATATTAATGTCTGTCTTCTATTTTTGACAATTCACGGTCACAAATATCCATAGCTACTTCGATATTTATCAAATAGTTACGTCCTCTGAAAATACCATTTCTTGGAAATAAATTCACACGTCGTGATATCTATCGTCTTATCCTCAAACATCTATATTCCTTACAATGAAAAGTTATTAAGTTGTTATGTTAACCTCTGATTATTCGTATTATTGTTGTGAAGTAGCATCTTTTTAATTACATAGATTTGTATTTTTGACACCGGAGGCAATCACTATTCACTTTTTGAGCCATATTACGTTGCATAACTAAACTCATTCTAAAAAGAAACAAGTAAAAAAAAACAAGGAACTTTTACGACTTGAATATAGCGTATAGGCCTCCGAAACATGTATATTAAACATGTCATGTACGGCCTGTGTACAAATATGTATAGAATTATAAGTATTTTATACAGGCATGTAAGGGTTTGCGTCGCATTTATTCCTTGTGTATCAATAACTACTTATTTGTATAGTTTATAGCCGCAATTTGTTTTAATTACCACGAGTATCATTAGCAGTGTTATAAATGACGTGAATGAGTTAAGCACACCTCGTACTTGCTTTACAACTAGACCTCATATCCGTATTTAATGTTGACTATAGAAAAAGAAAATAAACAACTTGATCAGTGTCGATGTCCCTTCATGATATGCTAATCTAAAATTACTTTAGTAACCCACGGTCTTTTTATGAAACTATATGTCCGATGGGAGAAAAATAAATCAATGAATCTCTCATAGAGTATCAATCAGAATATTTCATATTTATGTTCGTTGTAAAGCTGACATTTCGTACTAAAAATGTTTTTTCTATTTTTTGTTGGGTCCATTCAGTTTTAGTTACGAATTATGTGAGTTATAGGGTATTAAAGACAAAGAATGTTTATACCACTTATAAAACGGTTTGACTCACGTGTAAATCGGTGTCAGTACCGACTAGTTTCGAGCCCATCGGGGGCTCATTTTGTAAGCCGTTTTATAAGTAGTATAGTGAAATGTCTCACGAAAGTTTTAATAGTTTAAAGAATGTTTATACAAATGACAGTTTTTCTTTCATAAAGGTAGAACCCTAGTGGCTTAAATTGTAAATAGTGTTCAAGGACACGATATGATAAGAGCTAATTACATAAAATTTTGATTTCGTCGATTCTCTTCAGAATTTTTTGATGTCAATGATTCACCTCGCTCAGGCTGGCCCGACGCCAGAGTCGTTGATAAAATCACAGAGAAAAAAAACACTGAGATTATCGAAGTTGTTTTATATTTATTTTAGTTCGATTGCATACATACGTATTTAATTATATTTTGAAAAAAAATAATCATAAAAATGATAGATTTTTTTAATAACAATAATCAACTTAGACTGTACGTTTGTGCGACCGGCACACACGCACTGTGGGAGCTATAATGCTAAACTTAATGCCTCGGTTGTGTCGTCCTCAACCCGCGTCTTGTTTTTACCTGTTCCAAGGCTTTGAACAATAGGGCTTAATAGCCAGCCTTACCTTTGTTTGATGTATTTCGAGACGATGCGATGCACGTCGACCTCGTATTATCGTAAGTGCGGCCCAGTATCAAACTTGCCATCTCGAGTATATAAAATAACTTTACCACCTAAAATGTTAATAAAATGCAGGCGCACTTATGGTGTGTGAAAACTAACAAATGACGCTACATACTCCCCTTGTTCAGTTCTCGACAGTTATATGTTCAAAGTTATTTATAAACTAAGGAAATGTATGTGGATAGACGATATGCAACAAAACTTGAACATTTGTTATCTATTTATTCAATTTTTTTCCAAGCGATAAACATAATTTTTTATTCCAATTGTATTAGAGCATTGCACTCGATACGAGCATAATACATAAAAGTGATTTGTTATAAATGTAAATTCAAAGATCTTTTTAAAGCGAATAACAATAAATAAGAGGCGATGTTTATTCAGCATTGTGCCCAACGTCCGATATCGCAGTGCGACTCGTTCGCGGTAAATAATCCGTCCTTCAGGCTGCAGTCGAGGACCCTACTGACGGGTCGTCCTCGGGGCGTCTGACTCATGCAATTGTCGTTAAGCGGCCATTGCTCACGCCACTCGCTCACCCCCCTTGAAACGTTCGACGCATCACTAAACCGCTCCTTTATAATATACTTCACATTTGACGCATTGTTTTACCTACGGCCTAATTCTAACGCCATTGTTCCTCCATTATTGATTGCAAACGCGACTGCCAATATTGTTTCTCCCGTTAAGGCGTACTTGTAAATTATAATTGATAATTTAATTATTACATAGGTCTCTTTGTGTACTTGGGTTGCAGAACTTTTGACTTTCAGTGTCAAATGTGTGACATTTTCACGATTCGAATAATTCGAGTTGAATGCATACGGTCGGTGTCGGTGCGTCATTTGGTGTTGTGAAAAAATGTTAAATATAAAATTAAAAATAATGTAGATTTAGGTTGAAATACAAATTCTCGGTCTATAAACGTCAAAAAGAATGTCACCAGTACATCTATATTGGAATCGTGCTAACGGCGTAATAATTGTCAGGCATCGATTTAGGTTGATCTTATATTGCGGCTATCGAAAATTATTTAAGCGGTTCAATGATGCGGGGATTCGTCGTCGAGAGGACTTAAATATAGAAGAGATACTAGCACGTCGGATGACATCTATAATAAGACTGGGAGAGAACGGCGGTAGGTGCTTACGCCGAGATTGCTCAAGCTTTTACAGGTTATTGACTTTACCAAATCACTCGTCCGTATTTACAAAGAAGGTATCATTTTATTTTATTCACTTCCATTTAGGCGAAACAAATGTTGACAAGATATTGGTGTTTAATAATTGTTACTTGCTACGGATTCACTGAGCCAGTAACGAGGCCTCTATCGCTGTACAAATGAACTTGTTTGAATAAGCTTTATTCCGTGTTTATTTCTGAGCTCACTCGTTCTTCCTGTTCTACGAAACGATGGTTCATGGTTACAAGTGGTGTAAAGATGAAGATCGTCTTGTTTCTGTGTAAAATAATAGATATTACGTATTGTGTCTTACGTGTATAAATCAGTTCTAATTCTATATCAAGTGCGTTAGGTATTTTTTGTTTTTAATCTAGATTTTACGAATCTACTTTTGTTTCTATAAAATACAAGGCAATGTACATATAACAATAAACACTTGACAATGTCCAACGATACCGACTACAAAAAGTAAATCGACGAATATAGAAACTTATCAATGCTTATCGAATGAAAATCGTTGGCCGCCGGCAGGTAGTTCAAGTACACACCCAATATGTTTGTGTGTCAAGAATTTAAAAAAGAGGACAGCTGCGATGGCTCGTCACAATTCGTAATAGAAGTATGGTTCAGTCGTATCGAATGTAGGTCGTTCGGGTCGCTCCATTTGCCGCTGTGGCGAATTCGTCCGCCGACCTCGGTGGGACCGTCGCGGGTGATAAGTTATCAGTACTCGACTCGCTATGAAAAATTGACCACGTATAGAGACCAACGCGGCAGTGTGTGATTCGGTGAAATAGCACCGAGGTTAGCCGCCGTAACGAACGGCCATGTTTAATGGGAAAAACCTCGACAAACGTCCTTCTGGATTCGTTCTCATTTTTTTTTCGTGGCTATATTTAATCAATATTTCAGCGCTTGGCACGATACTCATGTACTTTATATTTCATAATTACATGTGTAATTTAACACTGGCCTTTGTAGACGAACTTAAATGTAATAAAGCTTTCTCGTTTCATGATTAAGTTACTATTGTTAAGTTAGGTCGTACAAATACACCTTGAGAGTTTCTTGTTTATGGCTCTCCCTTGTCAGACTTGACTAATGTCGGGTGAAATGTACCATTTCCGTTTTATAATTACTTTGACAACTGACACATATGTAGTATTAAATTGTTTTTTGTGAAGTTAAGTATCGTACGCAGACTAGGTATAATGATACTGCACGGTATACTTTTTAAACAGATATTTTGTATGACAGTGTTGCCTTATTATTCTATATCATAATTTTTCCTTTTGTATGTGACGCTTCCGAGCGCCTCAAACCCTTTACTGTTCATGATTATCGTTCAATGTTTTCTTTTTCATAATATAAATGTCAAAACTACTTTGCCCCGTCGACTTACTATCAATTGTAATGTAAAAATATGTTTCCATTTTTAAAAAAAATACAAGAATGTGGACAATGTTAAATGGTCAGTTTTATTTACTGTTTGTTAAATGTAAACATTACACAATGAACCTAATAAAGTCACGTATTGTATATGAGCTATATAACTTCGTAATCTATTTTTCTTTTTTAAAGTATAAAAAGAAATCTATTAACCTTAATTTTGTTATTTTAACGAAATTGTCAAAACGAACTTCTGGAAGTTTGTCATATTTCATTATTATTTTCAAAAAATTTTTGTAACCTCAGTATGAGCTGAAAATCTGTGACATAGTTTCAAGCGCACCTGCAAAAAGGTAACCTTGGCCTAAAGGGCAGCGCGATGAGTATGTCGTTTCAGTAGTTAACTAGGCTGATTACGTTATCATTCACTGATTTTCTTAAAATGTGCCATCGGGTATAAGATATGAAACCAGACTAATAAACAACCTCTACAAGTGGTTTAAATATGAAACCATTATTTTATGAAAATGTTTTAAGTAAAAAAGCAACCAGAGTTATTGATCTTATGTCCGTGCAGCTTACTCTCAAAGTTCACTAACCAACAAGAGCTCGATAACGTAGTGAACCAGTCGCTTGTAAGGTTGGTCAGCTTCCTCCGCGGGCAGTTATAGGGGTGCAGACACATGCGAGCCGCGCTGCCGACGCCGCGTGCGCCCGAACAAAGCGGCCCACGTGAGCCGCGAGCGGATGCAGTGCGCCGCTGATGAAACTGACACAGATTCTAACGCGTATTTGGTAATCGAAGTTCGTGAAAGTCTCGCTCGCAGGACGGCAATATCTCGTGTATCGTACCGCGTCCCACTTCGCCGCACTGTCTGTCGACATTCGACGACACCGAAACCCAAAACCGAGAAAAGATCACTTTAAATAACGTTAAATCTCTTCTCTCGACGAATCGTCATTGTTCGTGAACGGGCGCGCGCGTAACTGGAACGAAAATTGTGCTCTCGTCCCAGTTTTAGGATGCGAAACTGCGATCGACGATTGACGTGTTGCGATATTGTTACATTTTGCCTCGCATTCAATTCCATGTGAAGTTGCAAGATTTCACCTTTAGGCCACTGGGGCATACGTAACTTTTAATAGATCTGCACGTTCTAATACTTGCTGCCCTAATTTCAGTACGATGTTTAGGGGCTTACGAAGACATACAGAATAAATAAATTAACGTATCTATTAACCTAACCTAAAATATATTTTATGTACTATAATGTAGGTCGTCCATAATTGTAGCACCGGCGTCGGTGCTTTCATGTAAATTGATAAACTAATTGCAGCGTAGGGGTTATTTAGCTAAGTTACTTGGTCGCTTTATATTTGAAACCTAGAGTTAGAGGCCTTACCAAGGAGAGGTTTATTACCTTGTTTAGATACATTGGTGTTATGGTGTGAAGGTATGAATAGCATTGTGTATGCGCTTGTTGCAGGCTCGGGTCGGGCAGCGAGTGCGGCGGCGCGGGCCTGGGGGGCGCGGCCGCTCCGCAGTCGGCGCGCGTCACGTCCAACGGCGCCGGCGGCATGGCGGTGAGCCGCGTGCCCAGCCCGCTGCACGACGGCAACACGCCCGTCGCCGAGAACTGGTGCTTTACACAGGTACGAGCACTGACTAGACGATACTACCTTACCAGGTACAACTTTACACCTGAGATTCGCCGCAGGCAGATACAAATTATCAGACCACTACTGGACACCGGCAGAAAACTATATTCCCAGCTCATTTAAAACTACTCACCGAAATCTGACACATAACAAATTTCAAATAATTGTACTACTCTATTTGTCTACCTGTATTTTAATACAATTACGTTGATCGACAGTAGCAGGAGTCGATTGAATCGTCTTTCAATTGTTTATTTTGAGAAGTACATTCACATTTTAACTTTAACTCCAGTTATGCATTTTATAACTGGAATATTCAAGCAATACATACATATAAATTACACTTGTTATAAAGTACAACCTCAGACTGCAAACTTGTCTAGAAACATTTTAGCATGCACGTCATCTTTAACCTTGCTGTACTATATATATTAAGGTAAATCTGCAAATAACAAATGTGACATATTATTGTTATAAGGTTCGAGAAACTTATATTAAAGTTAAGATGGGTAACTTAAACCTCAACAAATTAATATGAATTGATTAAAAATATTCACAAAAATTGTATTGGTATTGGCTCGACCTTTCGTATGATATAATCCAGGGACCTTCATTAACTTTATGACATAAAATATATTAAGTTAATAAAGTTGCTGAAGCATGAATTGGTACCGAAAAATAATAGGTGAGTGAAAAGAGACGTAGAAGAGGCCTAGTAAATGCGTGGAGCGCTAGAATGATAGGAAATGCTAAGGTGACTACTGTAATCTATTTAAAAAAACAACATAATGACCTCCCCTTGCTCATTATTGTACTGGACATATCCTAAATAAACCCACGAAATTAATAAAACTATCATCCTTGACCTCGAAGCTTTGCATTGACAACAAAAACAGCTTCATCAACGTTGAGCGATCGTAAACCTCGATGTTTCGTCTTGTAAGTATCGATCACGGCGACCTCTGTCGCCTTTGGCTGCGGCCGCGACTTTACTACTCACTACTAATGTGATTAATTTGATATCTATTAACTTTTACAATATTTACAAATGTTATTAGACGCTTACACTCAAATACAGCGTTGAAATTTGCGATAACATTTATGCTACCGTCATCAGCGCAGAATGTAAATAAATAACCATGGCTAAATCAGCGTAACTTTTACCCTTCAGAAGGAAAAAATCCTACAGCTTAGAAATAATATACTGAATAGTATGGTCTGGTAGATTAAAATGTATACTTTTATATATACTTTTATATTTTTACATAATCTATATATATATATAAAGAGAGAGATTATGTAAAAAGTATATTGTTTAAAGCAGAAATAAAGTAAATGTATATTTGCTTTCCAACATTTATCTGTAACCGTGTTTGGTGGAGGAGCGGAGTGATTATTCCGTCGACGACGGTCGTTATCGTTGAACTTGAAATAAACTCGCGGATTGTGCTAATATGAAAATCAACGAGGAAGTAGCTGACGTACGTAATACGTGTGTGATGTTCAAAGGCTAGAAGGTGAACCTCGCTGGCGAGTGTTTGCAGTGGGCAACAGTGACGCGACGTGACCGTCGGCGGAGCTGGCTGAGATTGTTCGCTGTTTTGTGTATTATGACACAGCCGACTGTCGATATGGAAGTATTGATCGGTCATACATATTAGCATATAAGCACGTTCGTTGATATGATATTTAAGTGGTAAAATTGTTAAAAATGTCCAGAGACGGTAGACAATAATATTGTGGGATTATGTTGGTCTCTAAGGTCTCATTAAATGTTTACGGGTTAGTACATAGAAATCAAGAAAAGACATTTTCTGAAGAAAGTCATTTGCTATGTTAATATCAATAATGTATATAAGACAGGTGTATTAGTTTTTTTTGAAAGTGTATTAGTTAGAGGTTTAATGATACGCGTACTTGCAATCACTAAGGTGAAATTCGCGTACAGTGCGACCGGTTGTTGTGTCGAGGCCAAATTGTATTATTGCGTTCAACCGTTCAACATTTGTTTCCTGATGTACGCTCGAAAAATCAGAACGACCGTTGAACGACTTATCCGTCGACCGGGTATTACCATTTTTGTGTACTTTTTCTCCAAAAAAACTTATTTAGTTCGCTAAAATGAACGGTAAAGTTTGAGTTGGAGGCGTCGACACCGCTCTGGTTATTGAGGCCTCGGTTCCTCGACTCAAGTTTCCGATCTCAATGTGTCGTTGGCAATGCTAAAAAAGTGAATGTTACTTTGTTACAATTGTTCGGCAGAATGAAGGCGCCAGTTTCACGTCAGAGTTCTTCGGAACAAATAGATATGTCAGACCAAAGCATTTCTAAACCAACGGACAACTGCGGCGACTTTCTCGTTTAAATAAATACATAGTTAATGCTAATGGGGTGATGTGTCACGTTTGCGACGTATTTGATTCATATAAATTTCATGCTGTGCTCTTATGGTCTTTTTAATTTGGAAAATAATATTTACCTTGAATTAAAAGCAATAAAAGAAACAGAACAATGGGAAACTTCGCCTCGATTGTAAATGAACAAGAGTTAAAGTGATTACAACTAACGATTCCTTTTAAGTAACTTGTGATGGAATGCGGTCATTACACGTGATGCTAGAGCTTGCAGAACCACGTGTCCATGTCGCGGATACAACACACGTTGCACTGTTGTGCGTCAACATCGAATTTCTTGCTGACGCCAGTTGCACGCACATCAACTTTTATCGATATAACTTTTATCGACTTGTTCAACAAACATCTATAAAATACTATGTACCAAGTGGATTTAACACAACCTCTTGTCACTACTATTCGTAGATTTAATTTTGTTACGACGAAAAAATCAAATGAACATTGGTAATGTAACTTCTTTTATTTCTTGAGGGAAGCGTGTCCTTTGTTACATTTGATTAAAACTGGTTTTAAATGCAAAATTCTATTCATCACATCTAAACAAGTTTAAAGATGATGAATAGAATTGTAAGCAGTAAAACAAATATTTTCGTGTTTGCACACACATTAACCTTGACTGAGAATCAAACAAAGATCACTCGATACTCAGACACGGACAAATGGTCGTTCAATTGTGACAATTTCAGTAGTCAGTCTCAATTGGCGCAGACTGCGCACGAAGTGGCTTAAATATTTGAAAGGAAATATTAGTCACACATCTAGTTGGAACGAAGGTTTGGAATTCGCGAGCGTTATCTGTAAGGTGCGTCCATAAACGTGCGGGGATGATGCGGTCGGCCTTGTGGCGGGTCGGTGACCGGGCGAAGACCCCAGCAGCACCGCAAGCCCGCAGTCCGCAGCCCGCAAGCCAAGCAACGGTCGGGGGCAACGACCAGCGGACGCTACCACTACTCCTCGTGACCCCTACGGCCCAAGCGCCCAGCTACCTACGATACGTTTGCCTCTTTTTATACCTGGTTGTGTGCACATCACTACTTCCACATGCCACTTGTAATTCTGACGAAATACGCAGTACTTGCGCAGGTTGCTTTTGTTGGTAATGAACCTATAACGATAGAGATATTGCACAGTATTTGAAATTCTATTTGTAGCTGCGACGCGACACGAGACAGATAAGTTAACAAATTGATAGCTAAATCTACAAGGACGATATTTGCATATCGTTTCTTCATCATTTATACGTTCGCTGTTACGTTGGCAATATACGTAAATCTGTACAATAAAGCTGACATTGGATCATGGAATGATTAAAACATTTATTAGCCATAAATTTTGCGTAAACGCGTGCTTAGTCACTTCCGTGGAAGTCTTTAAATAATTTCTAGTGGCGTATGTTGCTATAAAGTTTAAATAAAACATGTTTTAAAAGCTGATGGAGTTTCGCAAAGCTTTTGTTTTGCGAAATAAGCTTTATACCTCCCAGCATTATTTATGCGCTTCCTGCGTCCGGCCGCTTCGAGGCTAACCTTAATTTTCGTTCTGTACTTTTACTTGTGATTGCCAACCTTGCTAGTAAAACAAAATATAAATACTCACCTGTTATGTTATAGATGAAGTTTAACTATATTTAATAATTTTACTGTAACTTTCTGATGCGTTATTGCTAGGACAGTTTTAATAAAAAAATGCTTCCTACGGTTTGATCTTTGTTTGCCAATAAAAGCTCGCATATGACGGAACAAGTCTTTGGTAAAGTCTATTTGTTTTTCTTTCAATCCTTTTTCCTTCTTTTGACCGTATCCAGCCAGCTCTGTGACTAAATTGATAAACTTGCAAAAGCCTTTTTTTTTCTTTAATAATGTTGAATTAATTAATGTGTATTTAAATCTATGCATCTCTTTGTTTCAGGTGAAAGTGGTGAAGTTTAGTTATATGTGGACAATAAACAATTTTAGTTTCTGTAGAGAAGAGATGGGTGAAGTGTTAAAATCATCGACTTTCTCGGCCGGTGCTAGTGACAAATTAAAATGGTGTCTTCGTGTAAATCCAAAAGGACTCGACGAAGAGAGCAAAGACTACTTATCTTTATATTTATTATTAGTGTCGTGTAACAAATCTGAAGTGCGGGCAAAGTTTAAGTTCTCGATATTGAACGCGAAGCGAGAGGAGACCAAGGCGATGGAGTCGCAGCGCGCCTACAGATTCGTGCAAGGCAAAGATTGGGGCTTCAAAAAGTTTATTAGAAGGTGAGTGTTTTGTTTATTTTAATAACGCTTACTTCGTTCATTGATATCTGAAACGTTTGGGCTTTTAAAAATGTAGATGAACCGAATTACATGGGAGATCAAAATATTTACATTTACAATTTCTTGAATAATAAACCCGAGTTAGTCTTATTTTAGTTAGAATCACGATATCACGATAGCTAGCTCATTCACGTCAATAATTCAATACGCTCAAACAATACCAACGATTGCATCCACAGTTGGATAAAGCCGGAAATATGTGCGCTCCCTCTATGGCCCTGTGAGCGACACTCCTCGTATGCCACAATAACATTATGTCATCGGCATTTATCCTCAAGCGACCGACCGCATTGCGGAATCACTCTTCAAATAACATGTTTTATGGATACCCTTTAAATGGTCGCAAGCTAAACCTATAAACAATAAGTTTCAATACACACAATATCTCAACTCTATCGTAAGTGTCGGTAAGTCTGTCGTCGTCTAAGTGCTTCGTTATCGACAGTCATTACAGTCGAATAATTAGCCGCTGATATTAATACCACGTAATTGTTTGAATGTGTTAAAAGGATATATGAATAAGAATGGTCTAGGCAAATTAATAGAAGCAGTATAATGTGATTATAGAAGCTGCAGTACCTACATAGCCAAGAGCGGTGCCAAATGGAGAACTGTGATCTATGCCTAATCGTCTACGTTATTACGAGTTTGATGGGTAATTTATTTATATCTATCTGCGTATGCTTTACAGAGATTTTCTACTTGACGAGGCGAACGGCCTGCTGCCGGAGGACAAGCTGACGATATTCTGCGAGGTGTCGGTGGTCGCGGACAGCATCAACATCAGTGGCCAGAGCAACGTAGTGCAGTTCAAGGTGCCAGAGTGCAGACTGTCCGACGATCTCGGCGCGCTTTTCGACAACGAGCGGTTCTCTGACGTCACGCTCGCCGTCGGCGGCAGGGAGTTCCAAGCGCACAAAGCTATATTAGCAGGTCAGTTTAACCATCAGCATTCATCACCTTTTGGTCTTAGACTTTTATCGTATGAACGACGCAAGAACCAGTAGATATCCAGCAAAATACACTGACGAATTAGTAAACATGTTTTTAATCCACTGGAACACGTTTTTTTGGAAACTAGTTAAATGTGTTAGAGACACAATTATTTCTTTGTTCGCTGTTAAGTTAGAAGACTATCAAGTAGACAATGAAGTCTGACATATCCTAGATTATATTTAGAGATAACAGGCGTAGATCTAATCACTTAGATTTATATTTGTGTTATACTTTTCTATATGACGCATGACCTCCTTAACAATTTTGATTTGGCTTTCTACTTCTAGTCATCGGGGACATATTTTTCTAAAAATATTGCCCTTGTTACGTATAAATAACGATGTTATATTACGACGTATATATCCTAACCTTAATCTACATACAAAAGTCTAGTCTAAATGTTTAGTCATTTTATTAAATAAAACGGGACCATGCAGACATAGACTAGGTTAATTTTTATTATCTTTTATTAACACCATTATTCAAAGCTCATTATAGTACTTTAAATATTTCTTATTACAGAAGTATTATGTTGAGAAATCAACACAGGAGATACGCGAGCATTTGATACGCATTTAAAGACACTAACGGTTACAATGTTTAAAGGTTGTTTATTGTAACTGTACAACAAACAGTGCGCACGCACTACGGAAAATGAAGTGCGCAGTAATGAGTATTAATACGCTGACACATTGTTAATTTTAGATTACTACGTGGTACGTGCTAGATAACACTGTATCCATAAACGGGTTAAGGCATACTTGGAAACGCTTTACGCCATTAATTTAACTCGATTAAACAAACAATATAAAACGTTCCACTTTTACATATAATGATCAATGTATTGACTCTTACAAATTTACTTATATCAACTTGAATAGTTTATCTTGTAACGAATACGAAAATATAATCTTATTAATGATTACTATATGAGTTGTGTGTATTGTTTATATTAGTTTCCATCAAACAATAGTGCCCTTTAACCTTGGTACACAACTTATCAGTCTAGTGTTTATCCACAGTACAACACTATTATGTTGTAATATGGGACAAGATTTTTCTTTGTTTATGTGAATCAAATTGAAAGATCAATTTCCTATTGATATACTTTTCTAAGACTTGGTGCATTCTTTTAGTTTCCATCAAAATATTAATGAATACGTTTAGTGTTATCGTAAATCCAATATGGCGCTGACGCTGTCACAAAATGGCGGATTCTTTTCATTAAAATTGTTTCATTTACTGATTTATTATTTTAAGGTAAACATATGTCAACATATTTAATTAAAATGACGATGTACAATTTCAGCCCGGAGTCCTGTGTTCGCGGCCATGTTTGAACACGAGATGGAGGAAAGAAAGAGAAACAGGGTGGATATTACGGACGTGGACCACGAAGTGCTGCGTGAGATGCTGCGCTTCATCTACACAGATCGAGCGCCCAATTTAGACAAAATGGCCGACGATCTATTAGCTGCAGCAGACAAAGTAAGTTTACATGTATTTTTTTAAGTAAAATTAATCCGGCTCCCAGTGCTGCGTGATATTTCTAGATCATTTTACAATCAAATTTCGGTAATCTTATGGGTGTTACTTTAAATTTCTCTATCAAATCAGTAAAACCACATTCTTATAATTGTTGTTAATAATTTTTTTTTTTATTTTCAGTACGCGCTAGATAGATTAAAAGTAATGTGCGAAGAAGCGCTGTGCCTCAGCCTGTCGGTGGAGACGGCGGCGGACACGCTCATCCTGGCCGACCTGCACTCTGCGGACCAGCTCAAAGCACAGACCATCGACTTCATTAACACGTCAGTCTCTTTGCTCTATGTTAGCCTTTTATAATTGACCAATGTGTGGTATTGAACACATCAAATACAGCTTTTTGAGACCAAAAATATTGATCATTACATTTATATAATCTAATTATATTGTTATTCAATTTTATAATTATTACACAGTTTATTATCATAGCACAGTGATGTCAGAAAAATAATAAAAGAATAGCAATTAAACGGTTATATCTGTTTCTTTGTATAAACGTGTATTTTATTTTATCTTTGTATATTTCAGGAGTCACGCGACGGATGTGATGGACACGGCGGGCTGGAAGAACATGATCTCGTCGCACCCGCACCTCATCGCGGAAGCTTTCCGCGCGCTCGCCACGCAGCAGCAGCAGATACCGCCCATCGGGCCGCCGCGCAAGCGCGTCAAGCAGGCGTAGGCGCGCAGCACGCACGCGCACGCGCACGTCGACCAGGCGTTAGCGCGTAACACAACATGCTAGCGCGCTTCCAGCAGGCATAGCGCGCAACAACACGCAGGCGCACGCGCAATACCAAAGACAACCGTCGACTATGTGGATTGAAGGTACGAACAGTGAAGTGTTAGTGAAATGATCGCTGCAGACTCTTGACACACACACGAATTTGATCCTTGTCAAACCAATATATCTACCGGGTTTATTTGTCATTGATGATTTGATGATGCATATACAGATGCAATCCAATGACGTCATTCTTTTTATTAATTGACAATATTCAGACTAAGTCGCTTTAAATATGTGATGGGAATATATTTTTCACGCTCTCATTTCAAAGTGTAGCGCAAGTAGCATATATTGATTTGATGTTGACCAATTGTGTTTATAGCTTGTTTTGTGTCAACTATAAAATGTTAACCGTTACACTACGGTACAAGCACAAGCAGGTTGAGTGGCGCGTTAAGGACTACCAATGCAGTACAAGCTGGCGGAGCTGGACGGCGACTGTCCATATGTGTTGAATCCAAGAGGGATTCATCCCTTTCATTTACTATGATTGATCTCAAGGCGATATTCGATCCTAATATTTTTTGTCGTTTAATGGTACCGCTTTTAAATATTGTGTTATGAAGCTGAACGCTTTTTGTGCGTTGTAGTTTTAGGCTCGGTTTATAATTAATTATAATTTACGTATGTCGTTTCTGTGAATGTTCTCTTACGGTTATTTTAAATGTAAATTATTGATATCTATAATAGAATGGAATCCTCGTGTTGTAAACAGTCGGTGTCATGAATCATAATCCGGAATGCATTAAAAATTATCATCACTTATTGGCTAACATGTAATAAAAATTCTAGTTTGATGTAAAATATAATTGTTATTATGAGGACAGTTGATATTTATCAGTCCTGCGTAATGTTGAGAGGTAGGCCTGTTTAAGTAGCACATTTGGTCATATGTGAGAGTAGCATGGTTATTGAATGCAATAAATCTATGTAAAGTTGTGTCACATGGCTTTGTTTGGGAGTGTCGTCAGACAAGGCGCGCAAGCTGGCCCGTGCCCAACGAGCGCTGCCAGCGTGCGCCTTGTGTGCAGTCAGCATCAGATGTCAAGTCCAAAGTACCGACTCGCAAACAATAGATAAAATATTTTATAATAACTGTTTTATTTCAAACTGTACAAATTAAACCTGTCGATGTTAAACAATCTATTGCTATGGAATTTATTTTATTGAAAGATGTCGCACCGTAAGCTTTGGGCATGTGTTTGTTGCGGAGTGTGGCGAGCCGTGTGACGTAGAAGTTGTAGGCGACTCGAGTGTTTGTAATAAGTATATAATGAAATTGTTGGTGTTGTATATAGAGGAGCTACGATCCCACCATTATAATATATCTAAGTACTAAATTGTAAGTGGTATCACAGGTGACACCATTCTAATATTATATTGTATCTATAGGTGTTATTCCAATGAATTATTGTGATTTTTCTTACAAATTCCCATAGGTTTTAACACACGATGCTTTCTGTTTTCATTGAATTGTAAATTGCCTTAATTTAAAATTGTTTATAGATATTTTAAAAAAAAAGTTCTTCATTGGTTTTTGCTTACCTTTCTTACTTTGCGACATGCGCTAGTCGAATTGATCGGTTATAGTTAAATATTGCTCAGTGGCTCATTTTTATATAATGTATTCTTCAGTGTAACATTGACTAAACAACTGTCTATTCCTATTGAACGTCTCACTACCCTCATGGTCTAAAATAAAACAATTAGATGTAATATTACCCAACATTAGTAATAATATACTGTGGCCAATAAAAGTAATAATATTTATAAAATACCATTTTATACCCACTTCCCGTTTACATAGCTGGCAAATGTTGTCGTGTAATATGATAGTTACAAAAACAATTGTCAGAATTATTAACTGTGATTTTCGAAATTGTCAATAAGTTGAGCAAATAAACGAAAAGATATAAAGTTGTACATTTTATTTTAAAATAACACCAAAAACCTTCTTTACTTCCTTCATTAATATGGACGCCCTGTAGTGTAAGTAAGCTTTATAACAGTAAGAGTAAATGTTTGCACAAAGCAAACTTTCCTTTCGATTATTTTATGTATTTCATGGAGATAAATCTACACCCATATTTTGTCTGAAGTCAATAGTTGCCTATTTACGCAGCAAACCTAGTTCCTGGGTTCTAGATTAAATTCATTCTTAAATCTGTACTTAGTGAAAGAGTGCCGAATCGATGATGTCCGTTGCGTAAACAGTGGCGTAAAGTACTTGTAAATGTTAATACTCATAACTACATAATTATTACATTACTTAAAAACTTAGAGATTTAGTATTCTGAAAATAATAATAAAGATTATAAACAACCCTTTATTCTGTTGAGATTCACAAAAGTAATAATATTATAGTGATAGTTTTTAATATAAAATATAAAAAGTATTTATAATAAACCGTGCTTTTGCTTCATTTCTTTCCACCGATAATTTTATAATCTATATTTCTAATGGCAACTTATTGTAAAGTCAAAGTCAATCAATGTCATCAGTGTCACTGTCGTTAAATTATTTAAATTCGTAAATTGGCGGCTTGCCGTCTATGTGCGATTTAATCAAGTGTAGATTAAACCGAGTAGATAAATACATTCAAAAAATATACAGAAATGCATAGCAGAAATCGCATTCGGTTTTCTTCAGGAAATGAAGAAAGTTTAGTCGAAGGTATACATTTGACATTTTTTTGATTAATAAATCATTGGACTTTAACCAATATTAGCTATTATTTTAGATAAAATTCATCAAAATCCAGCCGTTACACCCAAACGAAGCACAAGATTACGGAGCAAACCAAAGAAATTTGGCGACGTAGAGTTAACTCCAACTAAAAGAAGATCCCTGATAGAATATGGGAGTTCTGAAGAGGATGATGTTAAAAGATCTTGTACAGAAAAACCTACAGGTAAATAATAAATACTAAAAAGTAAAAAGTGTTTAATCATTGAAGTTAGTGTGTAATTGTTTATTGTGTAAAGTGTATTACTAAAATTACAACTGCCTGTATTTCACATTTTTATATTAAAAACAATTGTATTTATAGCTTTGTTCTGCAGTGATGATGTTGACGGCCAAGATATTTTTAAGTTTAAATCTCGACACACCAAGAATGATCTACAGAACATAGTCAAAGCAGCTGTGAGCAATTCTCCAATGACTCCTAGTAAGGTCAGAGCTGGCCATCTACTAAATGTTACCGAAGCTACACCTAAGCATGCAACAGATATTATGAAAAAGAGTAAGTTTTCTTTTGATTTTGTATTCTTTGCTGTTTTGTGACATATTGACATAATTGCTTAGAGTTGTGACGGTGTATCCTGTTTGTCTCACGACTTCAAGCCGTAAGTTTCACTACACAAGATTTATAATTACGACAACAAAAAAATATGGTCTGTAGAAAGAGAAAATGGGTTCCTGATATTGACTGATACACAATTATGTTTGTAATAATTTTTTTTTTTTTTATATAAAAATGTTAGTAGATTTTTGTTAATTTACTAATATTTCTTGTAACCATTCCCGGTGAGCTTGAAAAAGCTTGTATGTTTATTTTTATTTATTAAATGTCCATGTTTCGTTGAATGTTCAATGCATGTGTATTATTTAGGAATATTACTGTACAGGAATAAAGAGGGAGGTGGATAGTGAGAGTTCTGGGAGCGATTTCTCTGATGGCAGCAGCAGTGACTTTGTACCTGACAAGAGTTATGAAGAGGTATCACTCTGTTTATTTATTTATTACTTTATTTATCTATTAATTATCATAGTCTTTGCTAATTATTTCTTGTGGCCACAACAATTAAGCTTGAGGCTATTGTTTTGTTCACCTTATATTAGAATTTGAACTCTCACCCAAGTGATTAAGTATTACAAGTAGTCTTTCGGTGTTTAAGAAAATGATAATAAGAAAATGAAAAAAGAGTCACTTAACAATTCCGGAGTTTAATTATATACAGTTAAAACATTCCATAAACCTTGTTAAAATATAATCAATTATTTTATTTTACAGACTGATTCATCTTCTGCAGAAGAAACTGCCGAAGACGAGGAAAGTAATGAAGAAAATGAAAAGAGTCCTTTACGATCCCCACAAAAAGTACAAGTGAAAAAAAAGGACAATAGAACAAGGCCTAGGGACTCGGAATATGTTGTTAAACCTGATAACTACTTCTTGATGCATTCCAGTAAAAAAGTATGTGAAATGTAAACTCCAGCTCTATGAATTATAATGCAACTTGGTTTAGAATTTTCGGATTTCTAAAAGAAATCTAGTAAGAACGGTATTAAACATGGAAGGATGCCATATATAGCCTGCATTTGATGATGTTTTAGCTTTCTTGCTACAAGCAAGATAGTAGTCTGTTTTAACAAGTGAATTGTCACATTTTTATTCAAAGTGCAATTTTTTCTGTACAGTATTAATTACAAGTAATATTATTTATTTCACGGGGGCTAATTATATTTCCAGATAGCAACATCAGATCACACTCTCGCACGACTAAAGAATATGAACTTGAATGATGAAAATGAAACAATTTATATCTCAAAGGAACACGAGGAAAGGATAACTGACTTAGTACAATCATATGAGCATCTATTTGACAGGTGGTTGTACGTCTTGAGTGAGAACTTCAACGTGATCTTATACGGTGTGGGCTCCAAACGTGGTGTCTTGCATCAGTTTCAAGCACAGTATCTGAACAACCAACCTTGTATCGTTATAAACGGGTTCTTCCCGAGTTTAACAATCAGAAGCATTCTAGAGACGATAGTTATAGATTTGCTAGAAAATTCCCGTGTTCCGTCCAATGTTGGAGACACGATTGATTTAATTGACTCCCAGCTAGCGGAGTGCAATGTGGAGTTGTTCCTGATCGTACATAACATAGATGGAGACATGCTACGTAACTCGAAGTCTCAAGCGGTGTTGGCGAGCTTGGCGCAGTTAAAGAATGTTCATATGATTGCAACTATTGATCATATTAATGCACCACTCTGTAAGTATTCACTTTTATTAAGTATAGTCAGACAGTAATCTTATTTTAAATGACTTTGAGTAATCCAACACTTTAAACATCAAGATGAAAATTAGTTTTTATTATTATTTTTAAGATTAATCATTTATTATTATTATATTGGTATTTAAATATTTTGTCTCCGTCTGGCCGGTTATAATACAATAAATAATAATATTAATACAAAAATACTAATAAAATTATTATTATTATGAATAAAAAGGTACCTCAAAAATCATCGTACTCTTTTAAACTGTATGTTTAATTCACTACAAGAGAACATTACACCTTATTTTACGCATTTTTTTTTATTGTTTACTGTTTCAGTGTGGGACCACTGCAAGTTGAGCAAGCTGCAGTGGACGTGGTGGGATATAACGACGTTCGTGCCGTACGCGCAGGAGACGGCGCATGTGGCGAGCGGTGCGGGCCGCGGCTCCGGCGCGCTGCAGCTGGCCTCGCTGGCCGCCGTGCGCCGCTCGCTGACGGCCAACGCGCGCGGCATATACAACATCATCGTGCGACATCAGCTCGACAACCACAAACAGAATAACTACCAGGGTAAAACTAAAATATACTACACATGTTATAAAGTTGATTTTTATATATAAAAGTATTAGCAAATTTTTGTTAATTAACTAATACTTCTTGTACTACTCTAACTAAACTCTAGGCTAGTTAATGACCTCGATCTATCGAGTATCGCTAGAAAAATACAATATGCAAATTAGAAATGTCCAGTTCCAAAATTGACTTGTATAAAATTACACTTTTAGGTTTACCCTTCAAGGATTTATACTCGAAGTCACGTGAGCAGTTCCTGGTGAGCTCGGACCTGGCGCTCAGAGCTCAGCTCACGGAGTTCCTCGACCACAAACTGGTAAAAATTAAGAGAACTTACGATGGCGGTGAAAACTATATTATACCCATTGAAAGTTCATTATTACAGCAGTTTTTAGAAGAGCAAGACGATTAATTAACTATGTATAGGTAGGTTTTATGCATTAATTTATTACTTATAAGTCGAGACTTAAACATGTTGGTTAAAATTCAGATATGATCTTATTTAAGGAATTCAAGTCAATTAGTTCTTTAATTTGGGACCCTGAAGATTTTTAACCAGTTGAATATATTGGTTATACAAGAATTATACTCATAGTTGAAGTGATTTTGTTTTGTGTAATTTCAACTGCGTAAATATTTCAAAATAATTTAATGATTACCCATATATAAATCAATAAAATGAAAAATCTTTTAAATGATGAAATGTTGTTTCAAATCTTGAGATTTTAAATAATAAGGGATGGTTTTAATAAAACTATAAAATGTAAGGTTCAGTTTTTATTTTACAATCCCAGAAATAAAGTCTTAATAGGATTATATAATATATATCAACAGGCCAAGTTGTAAATTACTTAAACTTAATGACTTACATAATACAATAAAATTATTAACTAAAAATTCTCTTCAACATATCTGGCACATTCACCATGATGCATCAACCGAACATCTCGTATCATTGATATAATTAAGTGCATAAATTGCTCTTTTTAAGATTTAAATATATTGTAGAAAAATATTATCTTAACTCATCAGACGCCCCAACGTTTCACTTGTGTACCAACTCGATGACACCCACACCGATGAGCAGAAGTTATCATTAGTGAGATTACAATATAATTTGGATACTATTTGGGTATTTGACATATTGCCTGAATTAATTCAATAGCTATTACATATATTAAAATTGACATCTCTTGACCACCGTCTAGGTTCAAATAACGTCCACATAACAAGTACAAAATTATACCTAAGTTTTTATGAAGGATTCACTTGTAAATTTTACAAAATAAATTGTTTTAACACCAAGCTATTTATGTAGCTCGTCAATGTAGGTAACCGTATCGTAGTTGGATTAGTTAAGGCATTATGTGATGTTTAGAAATATATTATCATGTGATGTTTTATGTTTTTAATGTATTTTTAAAATAAGGCGATTATAGTGTGATTGCCATCTCTATCTACCCTGCTAATGAACAGTTGCTATATTCTTCAAGGTGATAAATGAGGTTGAGGTTTATAAGAAAATTAAATATTTGGATTAGTGCAGAAAAGATAATTTTAATAATGAAATAATTTGTCCTAATAGTAAAAATTACAGGAAAAATTGGTTTGTACTCTGTATGAGATAATATTGTTATGCGTAATTTAAATTTTAGCATTGAACTAAGACCGATGTTATCATTTCCCTTGTATTGAAATGTTGTCTTTTTTTTGGAATAAAATCTGTGCGATAGAAATATGTTCTATAAGAGTGAGTGAAGTTGAAGGGGAGAAGAGTGAAGGAGACAGTGGAAACGGACATTAAGTCGACGTAAGTTGAGGCTTATCAGAGTTACGGCTGTTTTTAACTTTTCGACTCAACATATACTATCCCGTATACCGTTCTTGCGTCTTGTCCTCGCGGTTGATTTTGGCTGAAAGTATAAATAATGTATATTGAAAATTTACAAGTGGAATCAGAGACACGTTTAACATAAATGGTGCTCAAGAGTAAATATATTTTTAAAATCAATTAATAAAAATAAACTCAAACACAATAATATATACAAGTCAATCAAAGTATGCAGTTTGCCCCTACTAGTAACATTTTATTATTGGCTTTTGTTTTTTCATTTTGTACATAAATATGAAAATTGTCGCGGCATAGAATTTTTTTTTTCATATTTAATATGTCTCAACCAGTCTAATTAGTTGGTCATATCAATATACAGGCGGAATACCCACATCGGAATATAATCGTCACGTGTTAAAAGGCATCGGAATTATTAAAAAAAATCATTTAACTTATAGCTAATTGTTATTTTTTACTTTAAAGATTTGTCGAGAGCTATTTTTAACCCTAAAATCCATGCACTTTCATTTCAATGATTAGACTAAAAATTAAGCATTTCAATAGAATAAAAAATGATTATTACATAAACAATTTAATTGAAACATTAACTTGTCGGACAACAAACTACAGATTCCACGCGACGGGCGCTACGTCCTCGTCGCGCGCGCCGCGGCTCCGGGAACAGTTCAGTGTGTGGTGATTTATTGTCCGATGCATCGGAGCGCTGTACACTTACAAACTAGTAAGATAACTCCGCTTAAGGCAACTTTCAGTTTTCGTCGTCGTCCTCATGTTTCCGCTTTTTACCCCGAGTGCTCTCTTCGGTGTTCTCCCGCGTGTTCCCGCCCTCAGCTGCAACAGGAATTCATTGTCACATAAACAAGCAATTCAATAAATACAACCTTGGCCAAACAAATACTTGGTAGTTTATAAAAACCTTGTTAATAATCAAATTTGTATACAGATTAAATTGTTGAATTACTAAAGCAACAATGAGAGTGCATGGTCAATATAATTATCATCCAACTTTGTACTTTTTGAAAAAAGAAATAACAATATTTGTATCAACATTTCAGCAATGGTTTGGCAGTATAATATTCTCACCCTGTGTTTTGGAGTTGTGCTCGCCATTAGCATCATTTTCCTCATCACCTTCCTCGTAATCATCATAGTCCTCATCCAAGTATCCTTCGGCTTCATACAATGGACTTGCTGAGCTCTCCTCCTCTGCAAGTTAATGACACATAATAAACCATACTGTAACCTAGTGTTAATAGAAAAATTATAATTTATAGGACTATCTGCAGAAGTAATTTTCCTGGTAGCTTAAGAGTGCCTCACTGCATGCTAAGGGTGTAAGTAATTCACCTTCAATAATAGAAAATATTCAGAAGTATGTGTCAAAAGTAAAAGTATTTTAAATAGTTTGTATCGATTTATTACAATGTCCTCATTGAATTTCTTGTAGCTTACTCTAAGGCATGCCATACTAATATTTTGGCGGTATCACATTGCACTAAAGTATATTATAATTCATAACTATTTTGTCATTATCATCACCCTAAAGTCCCTAAAGTAGGCCTCCCCATCCATTGCCATGAAGTCCCAACTTGTGACCATTTACCTAATCTATATTGTATTGGTATCTTCAAGATGTTGGTATCAATAAAAAAGGTTATTGTACACTCACCAAGGTTTTCATTGTAGACTTCAGAAAGTGACAATTCATCATCCTCTTCTTCAACTTCGTCATCAGAATCTGTAACAATGATGGCACATTACAATACAACAAAAATAACACTCAAGATATATTTAGAGGACTGCAGATGTTATTGAGTTACCAAAACCAATGTTATGGCTGTCAATGCCATAGTATATCGTTACCAAAAGATGAAAAAAGGAATTACATATGTGATGAGATCAGCATCATTGCACAAAGTAACATAAGTGGAACGGTTCCTCCTCAAAAATCCACAAGAAACAAAGATAGAATGATAATGTATGTGGCAAGAGATTTGAGGTGATCATTGTTGACTTTCATATAACATGGCAGACCAATGATGAGACCATAACGAAATTTATTTAAGGACATCACAAACTACCCAAGCCAATGATATAGGATAAATTGCTCAATGGTATATTTTTTGTATAAAAGCGATAAACAGTTAAAGCAAATAATTGAGGGCACCATATCAAAAATGTATAAATTAATATTTTCTGTCATTTAAAATAACAAAGCATACAACAAAATAGTCTTTCCCTCACTCAACTCTTTACAATAACGTTAAAAAAAATAGCACACTTTTATTGAAATTGCATGCCTTATGACACTCTCTCTGCTCTGGTATCTATTTAAACCTCATTTTAAACAAGCTAGACTAATGTTTGAAGAATGATTTTTATAATAAATTGTCTTCTCTAATAAGAGCAAAAGTGTAAATATCAGAGAATTTTGTAATCACACATCAACATTGCTTTTTTTGCTGTCATTCATGGTTGAAACAATAATCAAAAGCAATAAAGGTAATTGTTATTTGAAATAAATAATTTTTGATTTGGCACAATCAATGTTAATTCTAACATTTTTCTAATAATTATTAAATTTGCTTTCTTTAATAAAATGTAGTAAAGCATCACCAATTTAATAATAGGATGCTTACTTTGTAATAGGTAACCCATGTGGAATATGAGACCGTAAATTGAATATATTGACATTAGTAGGGATGGTTTTGTCTCTGTCGGCCTTTGTGACAAGGAATCATCGTCAATGACCAATGGACCCAAATCTATATCCACATCTGCAACCCAATAAAGTTAGCATAAACACTGTTTTGCAGTACCATAGGTTTCCTCTAACAAAACACCTGCACAAAGGCATCTTATTCATAATATACTTTTGAACAGGCTCCCACAGTATCACTGTACTTTATATGTTTTGTGTATACTAACCATCTTCTTCACTGTCATTATTTCCATTCTCTTCGTAGCTGTCACCGCTGAAGGCATCGCTGTCTTCAGCCTCTTTGTCATCTTTGTCATATCTTAAAAATTAAAAAGAAAAATAATTACATCTTTAAAATAAGATACAGTATTAAGAAGTGTGAAGCATCCTACTTCTCAATCACCCTAATCTAAGCAAGGCAAAGGAAATTATTGACATATTAAAAATTTATGCACTAAAATATTAATTACTTAGCAGAATGAAGATTGTAACACAGTACTTGAAATGTGTGTGGCTCTCCCAAAACAAATGTTTTGGCATCTAAAGTGAAACTGTACTCTACTGTAATCATTATAGAGATAAATTAAATAAATGATCACTTTATAGCAAATTCAACTTATTTGCAATCCAATCACGGAGAGTTTACTTTCAAATTTTAAACCATAGTGGCCATGAACATATTAACAGTCGTAGACATTAGTCGTTTTTCTAGAAGCCTTGTATGCTGGTACTGCTCTAGCAAATAATATACTAAAGTCTACTTTATCAGTCTCTGTGACGAGTGATGCGTGCCACTACAGTATAACAACAATACTGCTTGAATGATATAAAAAAAATTATTACCCATCTAAATATTTTAATGATGGATGCAGAGCAAACACTTTACTCCTATAATCTTCAATGTTAGTTACTTCATTGTTGAACAAATCCAAGTTTTTCAAATTTTCAAATGCTTCTAGTGGTTTCAATGTTACTAAATCTTTGATTTTGTTACCAGAAAGATTTAGATAAGTCAACTTTTTGCATCCATGGAGAAAGTTGAGTCCATTTGATATTCTGTTGTCGGAGAGCTCTAACTTCCATAGTTTTGGTAGTGTTGGAAAACCTTTCAAAGTTGTGAGTCCCGAATTATTGAGACTGAGTATTTTTAGATTAATATATTCATCTGTAAGCCCAACAATGGCAGTGCTTCTACAATTATCCAAGTTTAACTCCTTGACCTGCAAAGAATTTTCATTATTATTAACGTCTATCAATCTTATTTAATATAATTGTAATCAAGTTTGCTTTTAATCATCATCATCACCAGCCTGCTTTAGACCATTGCTAAAGATAGGGCTTACTCAAAACCTAGCACAGTAATAATTAAAATAAAATTTTTAGAAATTCAGATCTAGTGTTCATTAAGTTGATGAAATTCTTCCCAAAAGTTTTCTTAACATACATTTACAGTAATTTTTTTAATACTATTTTTGAGCAGTGCTATTAAATATTTTAGAATATTTGTATCTCTTTTTAAAACTGGTAACCCTAGTCTGTTGTTAGGTTACGTCAACTGTACACAATAAATATTATATGTTAAAAATGGTTAAGTTAAATGCTACGTAAATTAACTGATGATTTTTTCACTTCTAGAATAAGTAAAAACACTAGATAGACTGCAATTTTAAAGAAATAAGTACTACAACTGGCCTACGATCACATTTTTAGAAGTCAAGCCAACCAAAACGTCAAAATGGTGTGAGTTGTCAAAGATCCATATTGTCGTAGTTTATAAAATCCTACAAACAAGTGATTAAATTGGCTAATATCAAACGGAAATATAAAATGGATGTGAACATGTAACCGTTTGTTTTAACAAAACGTTATGCCGTGTTTTAGTTGATGCTAAAATTTGATAATTTTTCAATTTGCAATGGCGGATGACACGAATCATCGCGACGCAATAAAAATGGCCGCTGTATTGGTAAGGCGTGCGTTTACAAAAATGCAAGTAAATTTTGTTGCTGCGTGAATAACACTTTGAATTGTATGATAAACAAAAACAGTAAAACGACAACATAATCTATTTCGACTCCTGATTTCGTTTCACGTATCTTATAATAAAAAATGGAGATAGGTGAAAGGGCGCGAAATTATGTCGAGTAGTTATGTAGTTAAATCACTAGGCAAAAATAATGTAATGCCATTGATAAATCTGTACTATAAGGCAAGGATAATTTTGAACAAGAGTACGGTTTACATATACTTAGTTCGAGAGAGAAAACATTAGCCCACACGGTGATTCTAGCAATGTAAAAATGAAAAGCAATCAAATGGATGATTGATTACAATTATGTAAATTACACAAGGAATTAAATGTAGAGACTACACTAAAACTTGTTGGTACTTGCCGTCGTTTTGTTTGCTTTTCAGCTGTACTTATTACGTCTTGAGCGTTTCAATACTTAACCTCAAACTGAACATTATTTTAAATGAAAATTTCTAAAGATTTAGGATTTTTGTGTATTTCATATTATTTTTAAATGTGTAGGAAAACTTTTAAAAGAGAAATATGTATTTTAATTAAACTCTTTGTAACATTAGAACGTGGACATGTATGAGACGTAACAATCGGTAATAGCTATCGTTATAAACAATAACGCCACATCTAAAAAGACTACCAGTCTCTTAAAAGGCCAAATTCAGATTTGAAATACAAAAGGCCGATTATTTATTTAGAGTAATCACGTTTTTTTGATTCTAACACTTAGATGCCTGACGAAATACGTATCGACAAAACATTCCGATATAACGAAGTGTAGATCTATTTACCTGTGAGGGATTTCTTCCCCTAAGCTCCAAAAGAATCCTTTTTTCCATCTTTGCAAATCTGGAGTTTTACACAATTAACACTATCGGATCACTTATTACATTACCAAAAGAACTAAATCACTAAGCTTGCTTGGGTTTCAAAACAGAAGGAAACTATACATACACATTACACACGAGTGACGTTGTACTAGAGGCGCCGCCTGGTGGCAGTTTAACGAGGCCGGATACGACGCCGTTGAGCAATTTATTAAAAATGAACTTAAAACAAAGGTATTGAATATTGAAATAAATACTGTTTCTCATTCTGTAAGTATTATAATAGAATTTTGTAATTAGATAAGTCACGAAAACGTTTTATTTCCATTGTATTTATAATAAAGTACACTGGAAATGTTGGCAGTTTTGACAGGTATTGTAACGTTGCTGCCTTGATTGACAAAAGGCGCGGATTTTGAAAAAGTGTTTATTGGTGTACCAGTGAATTTGATCATTTCAAATATTTTGTATTTTTAAATCTTTGTTTTTATAAAAATATAGTAATAATTTCGTTAAAATCTTTGAAATAATTTATAAATAGGATTCGTATACGTTTATATGAAAAAATATAACATTTTAAATATAAATGCCGTTTTATTTTACAAGCCCTTTTACTGTTGTAAAGTACACCTATAAATCGAGTGAACTTATAGAAAAAGATATTGGTAAACCCGATCGTTTAAATTCCTTTTACAGCTATTATTCACTATTGATTATTACCACTTTATATATTGATTGGACCGTCTACTGATTTTTGTTATAAATTAATGGAATTCATAAAAAAAACTATTTTATTTTATTTTAGTATAGAGTACGAGATAGTCAAACAATGTTTGAATCATTTTTTAAAATGAGGTTAAGGCAAACAAATAAAACTATTTTGTAATATGAGATAATGTTCATTACCAAGAAAATGAAGAGTTGTTAATATTTTTAAAATGTTTTATTGAATATATCTGTATTATTATTTGATAATTGAGACATCTCGACAGTATCAATACAAATTGGCAGTTTCAACATATTAGGTACAATATATATTTTTTAATATTGAATAAAAAATTACGCTGTGAACATAATAGTCTTTTACGATGAATTTGAGAACCCGAGGGACACGTGTCATTGTCTGTGCGTTTCCTTAAATATACTTAGATAATCTTGTTAGATAAAGTCGCCGAAAATCTGCGCCTAATCAATTATAAAACTCAATATTTCTGAAAGTATGATGAGGTAATTGGTAACAATTTGGAACTTTCACCCAACAAATATGGTGTTATGTTTTCATTTATAGGATCCTGCTTGTTTATATGAGCCTGGCGGACGGACGACGTCAGAACGGCGGGAATTTGCTGGATGCGATACACGGAGAACAGCGTATTATTTGGCATCAGGGAAGGATTTGTACAGTTTTGAAATGTATTCATATAGGCTATGTCATTATTAACCTTTGTACAAGTTTACCTGTCTCTCTTTTAATATCTCTCTAAATATATATGTATATCTATATGACTCATTAGATATCGTTAAAAGTTTAACAAAGAACATTGAAGACCGTTCAAAATTGTGGCACGATAGATATTGCATCTCGTGAGAAATAAAGGTAAGTAATATGAAGTGTCGTTAAACAAAGAGATGAGCGTGTAGTGGCAAGTGACAGGAGTGAGATGGTAGGTGCGGGAGGCGCGGCCTCGTGGCCTGGCGGTGGCGGCCGGCGTGCGCGCGCAGCCCGGCCCGCCGCCCGGCGGAACGCAACAGTGTGCTCGCAGCTTTGCCACTAACCGACGGTACCATGACGAATGGTAAGCACTCACCACAATACCTTTCGTCATCCCCATCACTTACCACACGAGCATCGTGACAGAGAGACAACCATGTTGCCGCACTTTCAGTGGTAGCGCATCATTTTCATTAATTATTTACGCTCCCACACTCATACGAGCTGTTTCCGATTTATATATGAGATTTTATTTTATACCAGTAAATTATGAGAGGAAATTATTTAATATTAAATTGAATCCGTAATACTTTCTCATTGTTTTGTCTTTTAGTATAATAAAATTCAAAGTTAATGAATTTAATAAATTCTCATAATGGCATTCTTCATACTGAAGTTACCCTAAGATCACGTTAATTTTAAGGATTTTTTGTGTGAAACTCAGTGATAAAAATATTGGCGGTATTTATGGTGAGTATTGTTAATTAAATTTTTAATATAAGTAAGTTTGGTACTAAGTTTGAACGCTGATGCTAACATGTTTACCTTTAAAATATTTGTATTTATATTAAAAAAATAATTGGTTACATTTTTAAATAAACCTTACGCTTTTCTTCTGCTTTTTTTTACCAAAGATTATCAAAACAATGACGTTTTATTGAAGCTTTACAATAAAGTCTAACCATCTAAAGAAAATTATTAAATAAATCTCCGGCACTCATCTCGTAATAACCGTAAAATACAAGTTAGCAAACTTCTTTAGCTTTTAAGCTGAATTTTTTGATTAATGGTGTACTCCTTGACACGGTCTGGTTTTACTTTACGCATGCTACAATTTGAGAGGGGAAATTTAACATTTATTTTATATCTTTCCCTTGACGTTCGATGTTTAAAATCTATGGTGTTTGAACAATACACAACACGACTTTATAATATTTCTTGCGCCGTTAGAGCCTACTTCATTCGAGTATACAATGATATTTAAATGTAGATAATAATATTAGATATGAAGACAGTTGATTCAGTATAGAAATACAAAAAGGTCCTCAAGTTGTAATACGTTTTATTATATTACACTAACGTTTTGAACTTTTTTTTAATAAGTGTAGTTAATTTTACAGGATGTCAGACTGACTTTGTTTTCTTGTGTTAGCTTCAAATGTCATAATGTATACATAAGGCATTGCGATGTGTATTCAAGTTTACAAATCCTATAAACAGTTAATGCATAACAGATCATTGAGCTCTATCTTTAGATACTAAATTTGAAACTTCCCGACGTTGCATTACCTACGCTTAGTCACAATAAACAACGTAACATTGTATATGACAGATTAGACAGAAAGGAGCAATGCAACGTACGTTTAGAAAATCATGTAAACATACAAGTATATAAACTTGTAATTTTAGGGCTCATCACAATGACGTTTGAATGCGACTGTTTGAGGTGTTAAATTATTCAGGCAGGCAGCCCACGCCGCTCGGGCCCAGCTGAAATTACAATCTGTCGAGATTTTTGTAATTTTGTTTTCATTACAAAGAACGCCGGCGTATCTTGAATATCTCAAAGTATCCTTCGAGTTTTACGATTTATTAATTAAGCGAGATAAAATTACGTTTAAGATATCAACTTCTTAATCATTGTTTATCCGTTGAATAACTTAATAAATTACGCAAGGATTATTTTATTAAGGAAAACGTTATTCACTGATTTCAGCCCTAGGGGTAAGTTTTTTTTTCCTCTGAGTCATTGTGGGCGCCGCGGGAGCATGAATATCATGTGACATTTCGACGCCCACTGAAACCCTAGGGGTAAGTAACGTAACCACTGTTAAGTTCAAACGACAGTTTATCAATATTCATCTTAACTACATTTAATCATTGCTTTCGGGTAAATAACGACCGTGGTTCCGACAGCCGATCCATAGACGGTAATTGCAAAATAATATCAAATGCTGAAATATAATTACATAAATTAATTACACTTAAAATATTTAATGTACAAATTGTATTTGTATTATTAAGGTCCCAGCTCGGGTCTAACGAGCCAATTAGCGTCCCGGGGGACGCCGACTTAAGGATTAGCTCGCGCTCGTACACACGAGGCTTTCGGAGAATAGATACAATAGTGAAAGTCATTTTCTTTTTTTATATTTTCTTTAATTACCACATAATTTATTACTAATTGAAATATTTATATTTTACAATATTGACATCATCATTATCATCTTCATCGGCCTAAGGTTCAATCATCGATGAGGCGATCTACATTCAGCAGACATAAAAATAACACTGTGAAAGCTTTCGATGAGTTATAAAGTTTAGTTCGAAAAATTTAAATAAGTCACATTTTCAAAAATAATGTTTTATTATTAAGAGTAAGTAAACGTCATATGTACGTCCGTACTTTTACTTCCCGTTTTACAATGAGAATTATTTGTTTAGCATCATCATCATCATATCAGTCACATGTCGCCCACTGCTGATCGGTCCTCGGCCGCCCTCATCCAGGATGCTGCCGCAAACTTAACCATTTGTTTATATCTGATTTTAATAGATCTAGTTTATATACAATAAGTTTATTCATCAGTCAATTAAATATAGAGCCATATTTTTTTATTACTAAACCACCAAAATATATAAAAGAAAAGGATAATATTATATATACATTGCTGTAGTCTTATATTAAATTTCGTATGAAATATCCTTGTCTGGTCGAAAGCTTATCTGATAACCCCTATGATGACCCAAATCAAGCTCCAAGCTAAAATCGGTATCGCGTTATTTAATATAGTACATGAGTACATTGTTTTACACATAAAATAGAATTAAAAAAAAGTGTTTGTCTTCCGAAAAAAGTAACAGCACTCACGGACTTCCAGCATGAATAATATAAAATTTTCCAATTGTAATTCTTATTTGTTACTCCAATGCGCCATATACTGTGAGTTTAAAATTACATGCTGTAGAGAGCTTGTGTAATTTAATTTTGAATAACTTTTGCGTCGACTTCATCCGCGCGGTATTAAAAAAGACTTAACAAATAGTATATACCCTATTCCAGACAGTAATCTATCTGTGCGTCAAATTTCATCCAGATGTGTTTGTTTTGTAGTTACCTGCTAACATCCATCCATCCATATAAACTTTCGCTTTCATTATATTAGCATGATAATAGCGGTGAATACAACTTCTAAATGTACATTTGTATCTTGACATTATTTGTTTTTATATGGAAGTTTGAAAAAAAAAATGAATTGGTAAAGAAAATTAAATGAAATCTTTCATTTAATTCACATATTTAATGTAAGAGGGAGTCTTAAAAGCACTCGTTAAAGGCTGAATTACCAATTAACGAAGTAATTAGCTGGATCTGCCGCGGTCGGGGGACTAAAAGATTAGATTGAATTAACTTACGGAATGAATTCAAAGATAATTGATAGAACATTTGCGTCAATGGAACTTTACTCATCTTCAGGTCACTATACGTTCCCACTGAGGGGCTCGGAGCCTAACCTACTATGAGAGGTGACTAGGCCACAGTCAACCACGCTGGTCAAGTGCGGGTTGGTTGACTTTTTTTTAAATTAAAATGTTGTAGGTTTTTGTTAATTTAGTAATATTTCTTGTAACGATTCTTGGTGAGCTAGAAAATGCTTGTCATAGGATATGGTTCACGACAATAGTCGAATGGTGGGATTTAAACCCACGAACGCTAGATCGGTAGTCCATACCCTTAACCATTAGGCAATTGATGATTCAATACATGTTTTTAAATTTCTTCACATATATATTCAGGTTACATTACGACGTTTTCCTTCACCGTAAGAACGTCGGGTAATGTATTAATTAAAAAAATATTTTTTAATTTATACATTAACAGTACAGCAATTTTTCGAATGTTTACAAGCATTATGTGATACATTCGTTATACGTTGAAAATTACGTTCCGCAGACATTTCTCCAATTTCATTTTGATTATGGAAGCGCATTGGAGCGTTCGTATTGCTCCGGCCATTTCGCAGCATTATTATTCGACAGGGGATTTGCATATTTAACTAGGCTAAGGGTTTGACCTTTTTTATAACAGAAATATTATAAAGCAAATGAACATTTGTCTAAAATGTAATAAAAAAGAGATAAAGAAACAAAAAAAATATTGTTTTGACTGTATGGATAGAAATGATTTCTTTGTTTTATATTACAAGTTCAAAAACTACTGCATTAATAAAAAATATACATTTTATTTGTTTAGCATATTGTATCGATACTGTGGCTATTTACTGGTAAAGAAGGAACTTAAATTAGCTCTTCTACGAATACATATGTACGAAAATATAAGATATATGTACAACATAACAGCAATATAAGAATGTACTAACAAAGAACAATCGAAATATTAATTTTTGAATATTATTCCTTCGAATCTATGACTTTAAATAGAACAATGTATATTTACATACAGCATATAATGTACACGTCTATATATGTGTTAGGTTCAATAAAGTTTCCTTTACAGAAAATTGAGCCTCCTTATTGAATCCGTTTGAAATTGGGGAGAGAAGGGATAAAGTTATAAATGGGTTCCTGAATACGTAAAGGTTGCCGATAGACTGAATACATTGATAGAGGGCCACGGATTTTTTAAAACCTTAGCGTACCTAATATATATATATAATTGATAATAGACGTTAACGTAGCTTATATGAGATTAACCTTAGACAGAAAATATTTTTTTCTGACGTTGTTTTGCTTTTTTGTAAATTTTTACACTGTTTTATAGTGCCAACCTGGCTAATAAAGTAGGTATACAATTTAAGAGCGATTAAACTGATCCGAATGAAATTTGGCACACATGTTATTGTGACAGACAGCGCCTAGGCTGCTTAGTTTTTTTTTTGTAAAATTCCGCGCGGTTAAAGTCGCGGCTTAGATTTATTTTTGTATGGTACATAGTTGTATATAGTACTAAACATTCATAAATAGTACGAATTCTTAAAGCATAATTATTTCAACTTCTTATTAAATGACGGAAAACATTGAAAGGGCTCTAAGTGGGTAAATGGTAGGAAAGTGGACAATTTCATTGTTCAAAAGAACAAATTGTATACACGATGTGCTTTCAGACCAAGTAATTCTTTAGATGCTTATTTATGTTGGACTTCGTACAAATCATCAGTCACATAAGTTCATATACTCGTATGATCGATACATACCATCTTCTCCTAATTCTCACCTTCACCTAGTAGTTAAGATATAGTCCTTCATCATTATATGTCAGCCGTCGTCTCCCCTTTATCGGACATAGGCCTTCCCTAATACATTCCACAATATGCGGAATAATCTACAAGTATTCACTGGTAAAATAATATAAGGTTGTAAAAGTAAAATAAATCTGGGCCATGTATAAACAGGGGTGTTCGTGTGATGCCTTGAGATACGGCTCGCGTCTTGGCGTCATTTCTCACACGCTCAAGTGAGCTCGCGTCAGCTCCTGCAACAAATGTTACAACTCTTGCGTCTACGCTACATTCATTGCACGTATTTTTTAATATTCTATTTAATTTAAGTCTTTTATTTTACATTGAAATAGCAGACATTATTTTACTTATTATTTCTACATGTACCGATACAGTATTACCCTCTGAATAACCTTTTTCTGTCGAAGGTTTAGTTGTTAAATGACTCTTTAAAAATTACACCTAGCTATCCATAATTGTTTTGTTTCAAATAAACATAAATTAATATATGAAAATACTTTTCTTTCATACATTGTTGGGGATGTATAAAAAAATGTCATATAAGATTAACTTTATTAAGGTTCGGAAAGTTTTCCAATATCGCTGAACCGTGACAGGAATTTTTATCATTAACAAATATCAAATGCCCTGATAACGGTTATTAGGTTATTCTAAGGGTTACAATAGCAGGTGTACATATAACAAAATGAAATAGCGCAGGGACTATTGTAGTTTTATGGGGGTTAGTTTAGAGTAGGGTTTCTATACAACTTAGTTGGTGTTGCCATTTAATATATTTTGAGTATTGGTCTGTGGTTATTTGTTTATTTTTTTTATTTTGTATTTATTATATGGCCCATATATCATATGACACGACCGTTGATTGCCATTGATGCAATGAATTGGAATATTTCATGATATGGTTCGTGATATAACTACCCATACTTCAATTTCTCTTTGAATTAATAATTTAAGTTACACAAAAGAACTGTAATGATTCTTCTGCCAGTGAGTTTTTGGGCCGCGAACTCGCTATAGTACCAATCCCACTCGCCCTGAAGAAGAGCCCTCGATCGATTCGAAACTAGTCGGTACCGACATCGATTTACATATGAGTTAAGCCGTTTTTATAAGAGTATAGTATAATGTCTCACGAAAGTTTTAATAATTTAATAATATTAGAAATGTACTGTTTTTATAAATACAATGAGTGATACTTAATAGAAATGTTTCGGCAGTGGAAACCCCCAGTTAGGCGGTACCTGAGAAAGTCAATAGATAAAGTGTACCTCAGTATCACTTGGCTCACGTCTCGAGTGCCAGCTGAGTATCAAGTAACGTGATGTCTCGAGGGCAGCTTATTCACTACTCTTTACTTCCTTTCCCGATCATTTAGCAAGAAACATGATAATCTATCATGTTATAGTCTTCTTTCTCTTGTCCAGATTAAGTTCTAAACTTAGAGGTAATTGGTATATTTTATATCTTTTACCCGAGCTCGATTAGTTTACTGATGTTTTCTAAATTATCAAATTTTATGTTAATACGACGTATGTGGGTGTCATGCATATTACATCGTTAGTCGTAAGCACGTAGAGGTCATATGAGAGAGCCGGGATAAGCATCTGTCACATTACGTGAATGGCTCGTGGCATCATATATTAATTATTACGTGCAAGAGGTGACGGTAAACGACGCTGTTGTTGGTATAAACTAATAGCAGAGCAATTAGCTCTTCTGATGTTGATTTTTTTATACTTTATAAAATTAGACGTAGTTTACTTTATTGAAGAAATATGATAGGATGATAAATACGACTTTAAACGCTACAACTTCAAAATTATAAGGAAACAAATAAGATGTAATGTCCAGCAGTCGCATACATTTCTTATACTATCTTGAATTCTAGGCATTTAAATTGAAGTCATGTTAAGAATTGTCTATCATTTACTTAACGTTTTAACTTTCGAGTTGTTATTATTTTAGAAGCTTTTTACACATTAACAAAATTTTAAATTGAAGTTTTAGAAAGCAAGCAGCAAATAATTCAAATGTAGTTCGAAATTAATAACTAAATGAAGAAAAATAATTTATCAAATGAAAATTTCTGATAAAATATTGTGTGGTGCAATTAATTAAAAGTAAAATAAATAACGCGGCTCCGACACTGTCGACATGGAAGACCAATTACGGTCAAATCATAAAACAAACTTTAGAATTCAAGTTGATTTCGGACCAGCATTGACTTACTAACGAGTTTTATATTGGATCACGAAACAGTGTACTCTTAGAACATGCAGATTAGAAAATACACCTTCGAATATTATTAACCAAATCATGTCTGCAACAAAAAAGGTACAATCCGTGTGCATTTAATTTTTTTAAACGAAAAATGTTGTTATTTAATTGTCTAAAAGGAAACTTAGATAGTCGTGAAATGCGTTTGTGTTAGATAAATTATTTATATGGTTTACTTCATGTCGCAGTTTTGAAAGTCTGTATATCTTTTTATGAATATTATTCACTTTATTCTTCCATTCATCGTTCAATAAGTACATAGGTAAATATAAAGATTTAACTGTTAACTTTCAATATTATATCGAAAAATGTACGTGGAATAATGGCCCATATACATAACACAACATAACCCTCGATATAGAGTATAGAAGTGTACAATTTCATATAAATGGTTATTGTATAACGGCCCTACGCTTGCTTTACTATTTGATGTAGTATTAAATCGCCCGTTCTGACGTTACATTTGTAGTCAAAGAATCAATAATCAACGTATTGCGCGATCTGTAATAACTGGGCTGACCGTTTCTGGTTATGCATTGATTTCTCACCATTGTTACGTAACAAATGTTTACTTAAATTTGTAATATGATTAGAACTACTTCAATACCTACAATTAATTAGGAACGTATTTACTAATATCATAGCAAACATTTATTTGATATTTAATTATGTTTCCAATCAAAATTGTGAAATAAAATTAACAGATTTTTTTTAAAGCAAAGATTACGCATGTTACAATTTTTTTTTATTAAAAAACCGTTACGTAGAATTCGACGACTTTTAAAATATCTTGTACACGGCGGTCCTTTTCTTATCTTGTCTCTCCTTTCTCAATCATGTACAAATAAAACGGCTGTTTTAATTTTTTTTTTAATTGACTTACTAATTTGTGAATTTCTTTCACCTTTTGTATAGTATTTCATGTTCGTATTTATAACATTTTTATATACAGAATAAGTCAACGGTCTATCAGTTCATTCAATAAATGAACGAATGATTCTCATATAAGAATGGGTATATAAATGTCAAAAGCTGTCACCTCATCAAATATACATGCAACATTTGTTACTTTAGTATTTTTTCTCACCGAATGGAAAAATATTTTCCGATCATACAAAGAAATATATTCCTTTGTGGCATAAATCGGTTTTACCGAAGAGCCACGCGTGTTCTGTTGTTTGAAGATAGAGCCGCGCTAGTTCCGATATCCAGCCAGACGAACTCTCGCCTTTAGTTTTCAATTGAAAGGCTTCGTATAGACACAAAACAAGGATTTGTTATATACTCTCAAAAGACTTAGATTTTGGATTTAAATAAATATTAAATTGTTTTTAACTTTAACGCATACACTGAGTACAATGATTGTATTTTCATATTTTATAAAAAAAATAAGATTTTTATCATATATTTTTATTAATAATTGGCATAAAGAAATCAGATAGTACAGATTTATTGTTTATAGAATCAAAACGAGAGTTGTCTTGGTACTTATAAATATTACGGTAATAAATCCATACCGTCGTCTTCAAAGTCCCAAGTTATCAAGTCGACATAGTTCAAGTAAACAAACCAATAAAAGTTAATGTTACACGCTGCTATTCACGACATCTAAGAATTATGCGAGTACAAAGGAATACATTTTTTTCATCCGAATTCCCTCAATCCTACCACTCAAGAAAAAAAAGAAGATTGAGTATTTAAATACGTACAAAATTCAACAAAAAAATAAAGATGAATTATGGTTTACTTACAATGTATTTAATGTATAGTTGCACATTTTATTTAATGTTTTTTTTTTTGTAAAAATGATAATCAAAATCATTAATCGTACAATACACACAATCTAGAAAAAAACGTTGCAATTTTGCAAAAATCTTTGTGAATAAAAATTGAAATTCATTAATTACTCCAAAAAATAAATCGTTTTTGTTTTTAAAATTATTTGACAAAAAATAGTGTACGCGGAAAGCATAATCAATTCTTCCTCTGTGTACAATGTCAGAAGTTATTTGTGCAGTTAATGTTACACTTAACAAGGAGGTAGAGTTCCCATGCCGGTAATTACGGTTGCAGAATATCTGAGATGCGAAATAATGTATAATGTGCGCTCAGAGGAAAATCATCCGAGTCATAACGTAAAATTATATTTTCAAAGTCTATTTTGAAATAGAGGTCGGTAAGGTATCATTTGTTTATTTCGAACAAAAGATCTCTACATATATATGTAACAAAATCTCATTACTTGCAAAGGAGTTTTATAAGGTTTTGACCCAAAGTCTTTTATTAGGAAAGTCAAATGACAATCACTTTTGAGAAGCGTTACTAGGCTGGTACATCATAACGCTGTAACGACAAAGATATATGAGACGCTAGTAATATAGAAATGAACTTCTCAAGATTTATAAAGTATTGTAGTAATTACATTATAACATAGCTTGTTTATGATTTAGTCAAATAACATTGTTACATTTCAACTCGTAAAGATAATAGGGTTGCCGCGAGGGTCGATTTTAGTTCGCGTCATTTTAAAAGTAATTTCGTGTTACGATCCTTTTATGAGTGAGTCAGCTGGTGACTCTGCGAGCGTTGCTTTCTATACGGTCGTAAAAGTAATTGATTGGTAGACAAATCTTGGGAACATTGTTTTTCTATTTACATATGTACACCCACTTCCCATCAGTGTAGGAAGACATCGTATTGAAACCAGTACATATCTGTGAAGTCAAGCCATGCTAAGTAAGCGTGGTTGAGTATGGCCTAGTCACTTTTAATACAGAGAACTTAGAAGTCACCATCGCCATCTCAAAATAATAAACTGAGAATTCCCCCGTTCTTTTGTTTTAATTAAATTTATTACAAAAGCTTACTTCCAAATAGGTCGTAAAATTGAAACGAATAAAACAGTTGACGATTAATATTCCATTAGGAGAAGCTATTATAATCGGTCGATTAGAGGCGTCGAAACGGTAAATTGAAGAACTTTGTCGGTCGAAACTCTCAATTAGGGCGCCGAGATTAGAACTCTACATAATATCTGATTCCCGGACCCTAACGGAATGCTATTTCAATCGACACTTCGCTGAGTAACGTTAATGGGATTTCGCAATAAGAATTACCTCTTGCAAACTATTTTCCATTTCAAAGTGAGATGCATAAAGCGATTTCTTTCAAACTTTTGTTCTATTGTATTGCGTATTTTTCTTTAAAAACATTATGATAATTGTCACAATAATTAAAATGACTTATAAACTAAGCAAATAAATAGCAGTAAGCAACAACTTGCTGTATGATATAATGAAAAAAATTGCACTCGCTTTGGTTACGCTATAGTAGTAGTATGTTAGAGTCTTAAATGCAACTGTCCGTTAAACATGACTGGGCGGGCGTCGTTACACTGCAGCGTGCAGCTCTAGTTGTGATATTAAATGAGAATGTCGCTACGAAGCGGGTCTGTTTTTATTTCTCATGTCTCATTACTTTTATACTTAATTTTTTCTACTATTTCGCATCTTATAGTTAGTATTTAATATATAATAATGTTCCTTTAATTACTCACTGGCAACATTAAGAAGTTGCTGGTATTCTTCGGATAGCTGGGTTGGCTGGAGTAAGTCCATGTGCTGCCCACACGCAAAGCTATAGATAACTAACTAATATACTGATCTTTTCGACGTGTTATTCTGTTTACGATTTTCGGTTGACTTTGCTGCAAATCACTTGTATGAAAAGTAATAATTCAGTTAATTATATTGTGTTAAATAAGTGTAAACAAAAAATAAGTAATATTGTAATAAATTGATTATCAAACTTGTGGTATATTAATAGAACTGTGGAAAAATTATCAAAGTTTTGAAAGCTAGAGCGATATAACGCCTAGACAATATCCTGGTCAGCTTATGTTGTCCTGGTAATTTAATAAAACTTTTCCATTTTAGTTGCAGGGTTATTTGTCAGTTATACGTTGTTGCGTAACTACATTTTTGGTGTACTTTAATCAATCCAATCGAATCGAAACACCAATTACATGCCAATGTATATATTCAGTAACGACGCCATACTACGTCCGTACAATAAAAAAAAAGTGTTGCCACTTTTTTACAAACAAATTCAGCCATAGACGTAAATTTGTTTATTCATGTACAATTTTCACATCCATTACAGTATTGTATTAAGATTAATCTTTATATTGCACTGATGATGAGAATATTTGCTTCATTGTCTAGATATTATTATTTTGATAATTAATCAAAGTATCCTTGTGATGTTAAGTTCGGAGTGACATGAGTAATGAAGATTTTGTCTTTGCTTCGATTCAATGTTATGATGTAGCATCTCGTTGTTATTGCAAACAATCAATCAAGTTGAAAACATCCATCAAATTTGGTTCAGGATAGAACGAATCGTAAAATACGATTTTATAGTTTGTCCCCGTTACCTTATATTCATGAATACATTATTTAAATCAATGGATATAAAAATTTAAACGAAACTAGAGTTAAATTTGAACCGTAGGTCTCGTAGTCAAAATTGAAATCAGAATGGACGTCAAGAACAATGTAAAAAAAAATGTAATAACATTATAATCATTATAAGCGATGATAATATAACCACTGAGAATACACAGAACCGAACATGTGTTTATTTTTAATTTGTTTCGTTTGTTTTCAGACGATCGAAGCGGTAAACGGTATTTTAATTGAAACCCAACACAAATACGCTTCGTGTGTCGATATTTTATTTGGCAACAGAATCATTCTGCGCCTACGACAACGCAATATGTAGATAACTATTATTGTAAGACACTTTATACTTTAAGTACTTAAATAGTCATTTCGTGTATTAAAATTAACATTTAATTCAATAAAAAAATTAAATGATAACAAACCAATCTAAAATATGACTTTTGTGACGATGTATTCACAGAAATATTATAAAACGGATTTTGTTCGTATCATCAATTTTAACACTAAATCTTTAAAAAATAATTCCATAGATAAGAAATCACATTATCAGCCAGTGAAATATGTTCTTTTTTATAAGAGAAGGTGGTAAAAAGCGGATCACAAAGATGGTCGTTGAGGCCCATGAACATGAAATATAATTTTAATTTACATTGAAAAAGACGTATTGTGGCCCAATTGCTACACTCAGTATTGTACAATGGTTACTTAAAAACGTATTGCCTTGCTAAACATTTCTTAAACTATAGAAACAAAGCGCTCTCTTAGTGTAGTGTGTTGTGTCTATTTTATATATTTGACACCTGACTTATTTACTAAAGAAATTACAATTACTTAAAAATTAATAAATAAACTTCAACAGTTAAGGTAGTCAATTGTTCGCAATTTGTCTCGATCACTTATTTTGAAAACTTGGTTCCACTATCTCTGTAAGGAAAAGTGGATCATGAAGATATCAACACAAATAAATTGTTATAAAACATTGGTAACTTTTGTTGTACAACGAATTTTCTTTTACGTAATATTAAAGCACAAAGTACGCATGTTAACGATATAACCTTTGTCTAGACGAGAGCGTTGTCTAATAAAATTATGCGAATAAATTTTGCTACTATATAATTCTTATCTTTGTAATAATAATATAAAGTAATTGAAATTGCTGGAAGCCCTTGTGTACAAAAAATAATAGAAATTTGTAGCACACTTTTGGTAGACGAGATAACGATTAATATAAGTTGTGTTTTGTTTTATATTATTATTAAATGAAAGGTTTAGTGTTCAAAGTCAATCGTATATATACCTATGTATATAGTACGGGTTATTCTGCTTACATCTGTCAATGCATGTAGGGTCCAGATTCTCACTATTCGTGCTTCGTGTTTAAGATTATTTGAATAAAGCTCTTTAATCTTAAAATTATATTACTTCCGATATAACAAAAAATGTTCAAATAAAGAACACATTAACAGAATATAAACATGGTTAATGTTAAATAATAAAATGATTATGACATGTCCAAAATTATCGGAGTTTATGTACAAATGTGTAAGACAATGTACAAGCTTTAGAAACTGCTGCGTCAATGTTTAATTTGACTCCGTCCCTTGCTATCCCTCCTTTATCCGCATATTTGGAACTTTCCTTCGTCGTCATTGATTCAATAATTTGTCATTCTGTTGTTTTGTTCCCGTCACTTACTTTTTATTCTATTTTCTTTGTTGATTGCTTATCGACTTTATTTTGGTGATAACAGTTTTTGCACTTCAACCTTGTACATTTATATCTAGTAGAATAACATAAATTTTGTTATGAAAAATTATTTTTATTACGTCATTAATTTTGATAATTCGTGGTAATTTTGGAACATGGCATTACGTTTGTACTAATTGATAAATAAATATAAAATTGTACTGTTTTGATTCTTTAGATTATCAGAAACAAAGCAAACTCACGAAGAAAATCTACAATATGTAACGGGCTTTAGATGCTCGTAACTCTCTACGCCTTGTAGATGTTTCGTAGCAGATTCCCTACGTTTCTCGTAGAACATCCGTAGAACATCGACAAATGTTACCATGTGAGAAATAGTTGATTTTTATGGTAGCGAGTGATTCTTCAAATGAACTTATAATACAGGATCTATAAAATATATAGAGCAAAATTATATGTAATAGTGATAACTTTGCATTATACAATTTAATTTAAATAATTGACAATCACTTGTAATCCGATTACCGGATACGTAGATAGCTTACAATAATCCGTCAACACAACGAGGGCAGCGGGAGCGTCTGCGGACTATTATTCAATCATATCAATGCTTTTAAATCCATCGGCTTAAGTAAACATGCGTTCGTATTAATCAATATTTTTAACCTACCTGTATTTATCTTTCGCTCGCTAATACCGATGTCAAATGACAACATACTGGCGATGTATCATTGTTTTCGTTTAGAAATATTTCAGTAAATAAAAAAAAAGACGTTGCCAGTATTTTGTATATGGTGGAGGATGGTGCGAAAGACGAAAGAATAACATCGATTTTATGTTATCTGTTTCCGTATTTCATTAAAAATGTTTGTTACACACTAATGTGGGTACTTTGGAAATGTGTTAACGGCAAATGTATTTATAATTGTATAGAATCTTGTTATGAACTCGCAACTACAAAGCCGACAGGCGTACAAAACTACTCTATAGCTATATTTGACCTAAAAAGACAGGTTGTGCTGTTTTAATATGTAACTTTTGTCGAGATGATTCTATTACATTTTCAGATGATTTAAGTGAAAACATTAAAAATACCTGAAAAGCGATTTAAAGGAAATTAAATCAGAAATTGTGTTTTACATTTCATTAAACCCTTTAGGTTGATTTCTAATGTTGGAAAAATCTTTGTGTTTACTTGAATTAACGTAATTTACAATGTGTAACAATTTAACAATGCAATTTTAATAACTGTTCGTTTTTTTTAATTTCTCATGCGGCAATAAAACCGAAAAAGGACGAGATCTTTTTTTTTCAATAATTACTGTATCAAATTAATTCATAATAAATTGAAAATAAATAGTGAGGCGTAACAAAAAGGAATTGTAGCGCTTTGGGAGGAATGAGTCGGGCTTTCATAGTGAAGCAACGTAAAGTGCCGATTAAATGCCGTTTCGATTCGTGCAGTTAATGTACGAACACAATGACAACATTATTTGCTACGACGTATTTTCAGTAGTCATAGAATTCACTACATTGCATTTAATTTAGCTTTTAATTTTATACGCTACGTTATTAGTTCTAGAACTAGCGACATCGACAAGGAAATACACAGGTTTCAATTACAGTTTCGACGTTACTAGAAATAAAGTAATCTTACTTTATTTCTTCTTTTTTAATCAGAACGTACTTCGTCTACGTCATCATCACTATCGTCCTTTTCCTTACGAAGGGTCGGCACAGTATGTACTACTCTTCCATACATGTCTGTCAGCCATCATATCTGAACTTGTGAGTTCAGATATGACGGAGTGTGTGCACTCCTTACGCATATCCTCTTTCTTACAATCCATCCACACCTTCTTCGGTCTTCATCTACATTTATAGCCATCCACATTCTATCTCCTCACCTCAATCGTATTTCGACTTAGTGTTTTTATATTATTATTTCGCGATATAATAAAGTTTATTGAATTACTGCACATGGATGTTCCTAGTAACAATTAAAGTTGGTTTTGTTTATCGTTTTGTCATTTGTACAAGTGCTCTTGTTTATTTAGGTCGTTTGAGAGCCTCATTATAGAATACGGCTTTGTGAAACTATTGAGCCGTTTGTTACATGTGGACTTTATAACTGTTCGCGTTCTCGTTTCCGAATGTCACGTATATTTGAAAATATCGCTGAATATAGACGGTGTTCCATTTTATTATAAACTATGGTTATATCTGATAGTAGATTTTGTCCGTAGAATTCCATTTTAACTATACTGTTACAATACATTTAGTAACAAAAACCTATTTGTAAAAAAATAAATCTGTACGTTGTGTTTACGGGGAGGTTGAAAACCAGCACGGTCCTATGTTACAGGCTGTGGACAGCCTCTTCCTTTTGATTAAGAGATATTTTGTCGTGTTAATTTTTTTTAATTTATTCTCTCGCTCGATATATTGTATTACGTTTTATTTTAACAGTTATTTTACTTGAAGTAAGTTATATACAAACAAGCATATTTTATGATGATAAGTGATGTAAACTGATAAAGACGATTGTGTTGTCGGTCCTATATAAGAGCGTAGAGCGAACGAAAGAACTTAACATCAGACGTAAATTTGTGCAATGGTTTCATTTGTTTTTTTAAATTAGTGTATTTGTTTTTGATGTAAAATTTCACGTCTTTGTGACGTAGTACGGAACCAATACTAAAAATAGATTTACGATTCAATGCGCGCGTGACGGACGTGCCGGTAAAAAAAAAAATAGAATATTCGTTCTCATGCGTACAATTTGCAAATGTTTTCAAAAAAAATGAATTTATTTTAACTTTAACAGTCTATTAAATAGAAAAAAATATATATTTTCTATCCTGGTTTGAAATAGATCGATGATATTTTGTAATCAATATTTTTGCAAACGACATTCTACTTTATCTTTGTACTGTTCAATTCAGACATCATTAAAACAATAAAATTTATTAAAACAGCTTTATGTATCACATTTATTCTATAATTCTGCGCTGAGAATCCAATTAAAGATTTCGTGAGATGTAACCGAGGATAGAATGGAAGTAAACGTAAAGTAACAGACTATTTCCACTACGGACGGCCGGAGTTACTGTAATACCTAGTTAAAACACAATTTTCGAGGTCGTAATATACCTGTACAACTTAGTTAGAAATAAAACTAATGCATACGGAACTCTTAGTACAAACTATCACCTCTTAGATGTACATAAAATATGAATACAACATAATAGAAGATTACGTTAAAATCACAACCATAAACTTGTTCTAAATTATGACAAAACATATTTTTGTATGTAAATGTAGTATTATTTCGAATTGCCTTGTCACCGCTCGCTCACATCAAAAAGCTCTAGTTGTGAAACACGGACGTAACCATTACATAAAATGACATGAACCACTCTTCATTTGTTACCTAAATCACCGTACAGATATTCTCAATATAAAGCCGATGTTATTCATATCCATTAACATAATGTACACAAAACAACGTATATAATGTCAATTGAAATGTAGAAGAGTTCGCAACTCAATTAAGGCATAATTATCTAAGGTCGATATACCTTTGATTTAAGCTTTTTACAATCGGTTATATACCTTGTCTCACCAACCATAGCACTGTGACAATCAAGTTATTAGAGCCGTGGAAGAGAGGGCGCGCAACCTTTTCGATTTAGGCACATTTCTTATCTCCCTACAAACTATTTCGTGTATTCTTTCGGTGTGAGAAGTCTCGCTCCCCCGGTTTGTTATGACGAGGTACCTATATAGTCACCCTGTAAAACTATAATCTAATGATACATATTTGTGCTGTCAGATGGGCTGGGTGTCGCGGTAGCGGCTGACGCGAGGCGATGATCGACCACATGGGCCGGCCGCCCTCTCACTATGCGGCAGCAGTCGACCGATGTAAGTTAAACAAGTACAGGTAACTAATTGAATCGTGTATAGAAACATCATTAACCAAATCATTTGAATACCCAATAGTGTAATGGTTAAGTGCAGGGATTACAGATTAAAAGGTCATGGGATTTAATCCGTTATTCGACGGTTCTAAACCATTCATATCCCGACACAACTATTTCATTATATGATAAAGTTTTATTATGAAAAAAATCCACTTATACTGCCACTTGTGATAGCATTAAAATATGTATAACGGATCTTAACAATAAAGTTACCTTGATTCTTCAACGGCTCGGTACAATGCAGATGTTCATTTCGTACCATTGAATTTTAATGCGGTATTCTGTCTTTATTCTTTTACGCAATATTAAGATTAGATTTGCCGAAATGTACTGCTTTTTATCGCGTTCCCGGTTATTTATTCCAAAGCAGATTCCCATTAAGATGTAATATCACAGGAGTTATAAAAGATGCTTCCCCGCGGCTTGTATTTGAAGGCAATAATCGTAATGACGTTTCATTTTTATCACTCAGCGTTATTAAAAACTTGTAGATTTCTTTTAATAGAATACATTTCTAAGGGTTTGTACTCGTTTATTTTGTGCTTATTTGTGTCTGGTGATGGTTTTTGTCATTGGACAATGACACGGAACATTTAATTTTAACTATCAATGCAAAGTGAATTTATTACTGATTTGGTGCATGCGTACACTCACTATTGATATCTTTACAAAATGCAAATTCATTTGTGTTCATTAATGAATTTTCGTTAAAGTGAATCATTCGAATACAACATAATATTTAAAGTATCAGATAGACCATGAGTAATTTTAACCGAACACAAACTAGTTTTAAAATTCTTACAAGTAATATGATTGCTTTATACCGTACTACAATTTGGTTTTAGAATTGGCAATTATTGGTAACAGTTCGCTATTCCAACGAGAGCGAAGCTCACTTACACCGCGGCGGAAAGACCTACTTTCCGAGGCGATACGGGCGGGTTCATTTCCGTATTAGCATTCAATCGGTTTGGATTGTACCTATAACTTAGCGTCCGACTACACCTGGTATTTAACGAACACTTAGTACAGCAATTCGTTTTTCTTATATCTTGTTACATTTAAAACATGATAGTTATTACGTGTTTTTGTTCTGTAGACGGTCGACAAGGCGGTGTGCACGGAGGAGTCGGGCGCGGCGCGGCTGGAGGCGGTGCTGGTCGCGCTGGTGGAGCGCAAGGCGCGCGCGTTGCACGCCGAGCATACCCGCCGCACGCACCCTTTGCTGCTGCTGCTGCGAGACCACTTGCCAGACGGTCGGTATCTTAAACACAGCACAGATAGTGTTGACGCTACGATTTGTAACACATTAACCTACAAGACTCTTTTAAGACGGACATCTTATGGTTACTAACCTTATTAATATTTATCAAACCTCCGTAAGCCCTTAGTACTCTATTACTGTATGAAAAATGATCCATAAACGTACGTATTTTTGAGCTTTAAGATCTTATTTATTAGTAATAAATATTGAGCTATATATACTGTTGTACTGTTACTATAATATCCTTGTGAATTATTTTAAAACGGTGCCATCGTTATAATTTCAGAAGAGGCATGTATGGTGGAGAGCCCCGGGCAGGCGCTGCCCTCGCACTGGTGTGAACATGAGATCGCGAGACACAAGCGTAAGAAGCTCAAACTGCAGATGCACCATAAGTAAGACACGTTGAATCTCTACACTGCGGTCAAACAAACCAATCTCATTGATCACTTTGGTTAAGTACTGCCAGGAATACCTTTAGAGAAGATTTAAATTAACAAGGATTGCTTCTTTGAGTGGATTCGTTCTGATAACTTTACCGTAATCACTAACTTTGAAATATTGTAAAAGAGAAAGAACAGATAAACAATACTCACAGCGTCTGATCAAAAATTAGTACTTAATATCTAAAATGTAATGTGTGAAAACTAAAACTAAAACTAAAATATTTAGGGCAAGTGCCCTAGCTTAGATTTATTGTAACAAATATACACTCAATGATCACTCTAAATTCATGTGAGTGAGGAAGCTACCAAATCTATAAACGATGCATGCAATATTTGTTATTCAACAGAAACGCCAACAGTCCCCGCCGGTTGGAGTCGGAGCGGCGCCGTCGGCGTCGCAGGCGCAGTCCGCACGCACACACGCACCCGCACAAGCCTAAGAAGCACCGCACACTGCTGGTGTCCGCTATTGATGAACAGGCGAAGGTCATACACGTAAGTTGCACGCTCAATGTGTGTGTAGATTTAAAAACCAGACATAAAAAATCCTATGAAGACTATCAATCCTGGGATTCGCCGTTGAGGCCGTACAACAAACATGTATTAATGTTAGTCAATTGAAAAATCTTTCCAAGACGCTTAAAAGTACTATCATAATATGAATTGAGTATTTTCTGCGCTTTTCCCACTGAAGGAAACTTGCAAGTCGAATTATGTCTATGACAAACTAGATGGCGCTTTATTCAAAATAACAAATCGCTTAAAGAGAGCATCTTAACATATTACGCTTCCTTTAGTTTTTTTTATCGCCATGGTATAAAATGTAGATGGCACTGTAATTTATTCATTTCACTTTTTTGTTTATTTGTCTCACTGTAAATATTTTTTAAAATTACCATTGTTGATACTTGAAGGAAACTTGCCCGACGAATTATGTCCGCAACAAACTAGATGGCGCTTGATTCAAAATAACAAATCGCTTTAAATTAGCATATGACGCTTACTTTAGTTTTTTTATCGTCATGGAATAAAATGTAGATGGCGCTGTAATTTATTCATTCCACTTTTTTGTTTATTCGTCTTACTATAAATATTTTTTTAAGAAATGACCATTAAAAACATTTGCTTTTACTAATAAAAAATATCTACTTTTACTGTAATAAGATAATGTAAAGAGGAATATTACGTAACTTCGTACTTCGTACGTAATGAGATGTATAAAGTGATAATTTCGTAGGATGCATTTGTGTTTAGCTCTTGTCTCATACAAACATTACTTATACAGTTTTCCTACGTCAGGTACTGGACCCTGACGAGCTGCCTCGGCGGGCGAGATACACGATAATGGTCACGGCCTGTCTGTTGCTCTTCCTCTGTCTTCTCCTCGTTGGAGTTACGCTTAGAATGGCGCCTCTCATTGACGACATGGGTGAGTGACAGTTTATTTTTTTTTATGAAAGCAGGAGCAAATCCTCCACTAACTGATATCGCAATCGCTACTCAGATCACATGAAGCAAAAAATGACAAGACTTAATACGTTTTTAGGAATTACTCCGTCTAATATAATTTAAAAACATTTTTTGTACGAGTTTGTTTGGGGTGTAAGTTCTGCTAGGTTTTAAATAGTATTTAAGTGATGAATATAACTTGACAACGCCCGCTACTGAACATCAGGAATTTATCCAAAGTAAGTTTATTCTAGATGTTAAACTACTTTAAATCTTTTATTTATTTTGATGTACTCATTTACTAACACACGTTACTTTAGATTCTTATTATATGTTTATCATTGAGAAAAGATTTTATAGACTTGTATTTTATATAGAATGTTACTGTTAGTGAAGAAAGTTGTTCAACAAGCTGGAGCAGAAGTTTGACGTACTCACGTATCGTGTATTCATTGCTCTCTGTCGATATGTCTAACATTCTTGGTACGCTTCATTTGACTAACTTGTTAGAACATTTCAGAGAGTTTGAACTTCCTATACATTGAGACTAATACAAGGATGTTTATTACATTTTTTTTAAGTTTGATTATCCAAACTAGAATATCTAAATGTACTTTTATTTATTAAATTAAATAATCTAGTGATCATTCATTAAACTATTAAAACTTTCGTGAGACATTTCACTATATCACTTATAAAACGGCTTAACTCACGTGCAACTCACCCTGAAGATGAGCCCCCGATGGGCTCGAAACTAGTCGGTACTG
>JAODUI010000031.1:3580681-3607171 GCA_027563995.1 Papilio gigon
GTATTCAATTTAGCCACTCGTGCGATGATCCGAGTTGCCAAGATATATGACAACTTCTATACCTGTGTGGGCAGTGTACGGGGTGCCCCTTCCCGCGCTTCTGTCGATCTAGCTTTTCCGAGTAGTTCGAGTAGGGACCACTCGTTCCGGTCGGTGCACTCGGGCCGCGTACCGCGCGTCTCCAGCGATGACCTGATGGTGCCAGTGCGCACCCTGCGCTCAGCGTCCTGTCGTGTGGCGCCGGGCGCCCCCCACCGATTGCGGCGCCACCACTCCTCGGCGGCTGACTGCGATCGGGCTAGGCGCTCCAGGAGGCACACCTTGGAGCTGCCCAACAGCCGCGGGCCGAGCGTGCGTAGCAGGTCGCCGGAGCCGCCGCCCCTGCCCCCAGAACCCGCGGCGGCACCCGAGGACGCCGGCAAGGAGGCAAGGCGGCGCCGCGTTGTGGCGGCCGTGGCGGCGTCCTTCTTCGCGCTCGCGCTGGCGTCGGTCCTCGTGGTGGTGGTGACGCTGACGCACAGCTCGGTGCTCCGGGCGCACAACCAAACGGCCAAGTACTACACGTTCTCCGTGCCGCCGCACCATCCTCTCAGTGAGCCCCGTTCATGTTGCCCCACCGTCGCCCCTCCCGCTTCGCATGCGACCGTCTCCGACCCCGAGTGCCAGGGGCTGCGAACGTCGCCGCGCCCGCGCCGCTGCTCGTCGCCGGCCCATGCGGTACATATCGTGCACTACACATACATACTGTAGCGACAAACGAACCGATGGCCATACCGCAAATGCCGAGCGATCCGCTCAAAGCGACAGAACAAAAACAGAGGCCACAAATTCCTGTCTAATTGCGAAAAGTAAACATTCTTTCGAAACCTCAAAGTGAGCGGTTGAAAGAGAATCATGAAGGGATCGCTTAGCCTTTGTCAAACGAAGGCCCTGTGCACAGAGAGCACACACGCTACGCACGTTCGCAACCCCCTTCTGCATGAGTTGTTAGAATTTAATAGATGTCACGTGTTTGTATGTCGTTGTTAATTAATATGCTAATGTGAATTACTTTAAGCGGTAAAGTTTTGGAGTTTTAAGCTTCATTGTTTCGATTCTAAATATGAACATTTCACAAAATGAATTGTAAATAAGATAGTATAGAAAATACTTTCTACAGCCGAGAAAATTAAAGATTTTTAGTCTTGAGATATATCATACCTTTAAACCTAATAGACACACGTCTTTACACTTTAAAAGCTTCCGGTGTAATACGCTTCCGATAGACTAATTAAACCATAAAACTTTCCTATTTAAAGGGGATTTTTTACTATGTGATAAGTCGAAATCCTAGTGAAATCCAGTAAATACAGTAACAATAAAAAACGGCCCTTATCAAATTATATAATTAATTACGGACTTAGTGGAGTAATAATAGAAATACTTAATGAAAGGGTATAAGATTCTATTACAGGTCGAAAGTGTAACGTTTGATCATTGCTGACGTTGTTGGCAAAATCGTGCTTCAAAGTGTTCTAATTTACTTTCAAACTAGTACACGGTGTGTTTTAGTATTCATCATAAACACTTTTAAAATAGATACTTTTTCAATTGTGTTCTAGTTTCTCTGCCCGTTGGTCGTACGCGCTTACAAAGCTCGAACTTTACAATCCATTAAATCTTAATGACTTAATGGATTCATGTTAGTGTTATGAAGTCATTAATAAAAATCATCTTATAACTTGCGTATATATGATACGATTGGTGCTGCGATATGGTTTTGTAGCCCGTTCGAAACATTGATGAGATGGGTAACTTTAGAAAAATCCTATTCAATTTTCAAATACATTTTATTGTCCTACGATTCTTATATTTGATGACAATACATGGTGTTAGTTTGATAAAAATGAAATAATTCTTTTGTTTCTAACGAGATCTGACTTCGGGTCTGATTTCTTAACAAGAATATATTTCAAGGCGTGATATTTAATAATGTTTATAAACAAAATACTAAATACTTAAATCTAGATAACAGTGTGAATGAAGCTTAAGATAAAAAGTATATGAAAACGAATGAAGCCTACACGATACTCGGTTAAAAAGAAGACAAATGAAAAGACGAAAATTTAAGAATTTTTTTTATTATGATTTATAATGAAATGTGTTTGTTCATATCCAATGCGTGGAAATAATTTAAAAAAAAAACATAGCTAAAACATGGAACTTTGAACTACTTTTTTTTTAATTTCGTTTATTAAACACGAGACTACCATATATGTATTTGTGATAAACACAACCAAAGAATGAAATAAATTATTATTTTAATTCGAAACTAGAAAACGATACGTGTGATGATGTATAACAAGTATTAGAGTTCAGATCCGCTCCAACCTACACCAGATCAACTGAATTTCAACATAATTTAATAGGCAAATGAAATTATTTTCGTTCGTACAAATTGACAGACAATCGCGGATGTGGTTGGCTCTTTGTTTACGTATCACGTAAACATACTCTGACGCAAGTTTATTCTGATTTTTAGTCGGAGTGAAGGCAAGTCCCATTTTAGATACTGCGAACGTTAGACGCGACATCCCGCGGGAATTCGTTTAACCTCTAGTCTGAGAAGCAGCTAAGACTAATCAGTCTTGAAAAAGTAAACAAGAAATGTGGAATATTTTATTTGAAAGCACTTTTTTTATTTCTCTAAGGATTGAAACGAGCGACGGAATAATAAATACAACGACTGGTATTAACCAGCTAATTCTTACAATTTAGTCTTAACTTCGCTTATCTCAGCTATGAAAGCGCCAATAGCGTAATGGTTAAGGACACGGATTTCCGATCACGTGGTCGAGAGTTCGAATCCCGCCAATCGATTATTGTACATCATATCTTAGCATAAGCCTAGAGTTTAGTTAGAGTGGTAAATTAACAAATATCTGCTAATATTTTAACTAAAAAAACACTAAATTTCCTTATTCGTGTCATTCACAACGAATTTACATAAACGAATATGACGCCAATTAAGGAAAAAAATTAATTGATATGCAATTGTGTCCTATTACAAAAAAAAAATAAACTCAATTCATAAAATGAAATCAATATTAAATACAAGAAAATGGGATTTCTCTACGCAATGATTGTGTATAACTAAGCATTAGCGAGCTGTAACACAGACTTACGGTAACGATAACGGCCCACAGCTTACATTGTTAGCAAATGTCCACAAACATTCCCCGAATTCCGCCACAAACTTCGTCCTCCTTTACACTGAAACTTAGTAATGTGGTATTAACTAGTTTAAATTCGTTAGCGATAAACTCTGCTTTAAATACAAATTTAAAAATTCATTGTATATTATTTATGTTGAGTTTTGAAATCACTAAGTCATTGTAAATTTCTCTGTAACTACAGTGTTAGGTGGCCGTCGCTTTAGTTTCCTTTAGAATTTTAAATATGTAAAAGATTTCTGAATTACAATTTAAAAAAAAATTGTAAATTTTGTGAGTTTAGTAAATCTGTCTATACTTATCTTAAAATAAAAGAACAAAGTATTTCTTTCAGTATTTAGATTTTTTTATAAACAAAGTTTACGTTACAAAATTTCAAAGTCATTTTTCAGATTCTTTCAGGGAGTCTCAACATTTTTGCTGCCGGTGGGCGGATTGTTTATTTTAAAGTGAATTCTTACCCGACCGGTGTTTCGTTTGATGCGATTTATATTCTTTATATGTGCAATTTATAAAGTTTAAATTATATAGGGAATAATTATACGATCGCTAACTTATCTTGACCTTATTATGAATTAGTAAATTTTGTAACTCCATAAAAATATTACACTACCCTTGGTAATATTTCAAATGTTACAAGAAATTAATGCAATCTTTCGTTTTCTTAAAAGTAAAGCAAATTAGTGATTATAATCATAAAGCGACCTTCATGTTATCAAGTTATGTAGTTTAAATAAAGGGCAATGAATTGTTCACAATTTTTTTTCACTTTTTACTGTTTTACACATTAAATCGGAACGTAAAATTTCAATTGTCAATATCAAAGGGTCCGATAAACTCGCTTCCTTCCAGCTCGTAAAGATAAGTTTGGTGACATCTCCCTTCGACAATATTGCTGAGTACAATTTAACGCAACGTTTTTGATTCGCGATCGAGTTCCATGAATTAAATCGAATTCTTTGTGTAATTGGCGATGACTGCGCTACCATGTTTGAACACGTTGCTCTCTATCGTATATTGAATGTATTTCAAAGCAGAATTAAGTATTTAATATGTATAATTTTATTACTAACAAATGATACGTTTCAATCGGCTTTTTTATTACAAGGCTATTTTTTTTACGTACGTAATGGAATTAGTTCAATAATTTTTCGCAAGATGGCGAAGGTTTTGACGTTTCTGCTCAAGCTAAAATACTGGCTGACCATATTGTTTACGCGTTTTATTTCTAATAAGCTTTCCTTTGTTAGCTTCGCGCTAAAATTTTCTTCCTAGTCCTCAATGTTTACACATTTATTTACATTTTTAAATATTTAGCACGAACAGTTATTATGTTTGTAACAAGTCAAATAACATACATTTTTCTCGCAAAAGAAACAGTAAATTAGATTTTTTCGATCCGTAACTAAATTTCAGGCGGAAAGATATTTTTCTTTATACTTAAATAGTGTCCATCGGAGTATGTAAAGTGGACAGTATTGAGGCCGTACTTTATACCTAACTGAACTTTTTTAATTTCACGCTTGATTCGAAAACTTCCAGTAGAATGAATACACGCGCATGCCAAGAACTTATTACGTCAATGCATAGTGAGTATACATGGCGGCAGCGCTGTGATTGATTGTCTGACACGGTTCCCTTGTCATTTACTGATACATGACACGTTTTTGGATGATGTATATTTTTACCTATTATTCTTCGTCTTAGATGTAATAAATTTAGTATTCCCAGAAACATTCCCTGTTCTATCAAATCTCGTTTTTATTGTACAAGTTTATCAAGTAGAATTTGACTTAAAAGTAATTTAGACAATGTATAAAATTACCGTACATTTTTTAATAATTGGAACATTTTAATATAACCATACACAGTGTATTATCTTTATTAAAATTTCCTTCGTCGGATAACAAAGTAGTTGTAAAGCATAAAAAGGAGTTTTTTTTTATCCGTGTAATCCGCCTCATAATGAAGATCGTTGCCGTTATACTTTACTATTATATCTTTTAACTTAATTTTTTGCGAGTTAATTTAACTGAATTTATGAAAAGTATTGGTTACAATGTGATAAAAAATGAAAGTGTCAAGTTGAGTAAGACTTGATATTGCAGTGGATAATACATCAATAAATACATACAAGTAGGTTTGCAAAAACCTTCCTCATGTGAAAATTCTCTTAAAGCTAAATAAGGAAAGAGTTCCAAACACTCATCTCTATTGAAATTCAGTCGATGCGCACCAATAATTCTTTTGTTGCGTCGCCGCGTTAGTGTAAGAAAGCTTCAAGAAAAACATGTAGCGAGACTTTATGCTGACCACGAGTAAGGGTTCCAACGAGATTATATAGGTAACTTTTTAACATTTCAAACCAATCATTAATTTCCATTTTCCAAACATCCTGTACAAAGACGTAGAGTTGTTTCATTCGTATTTGAAAATAAAATTCTGTTTTTTTTTTAAATCTTATCCGTATAAACTGGCGATCGAATTAAAAAAAAAATCACATCACCACGACGTTTCATTTTGAATTGATAAAAGTTTCCATTCATATGTGAAATTCCTCAAGACCGTACTGCATTTAAAAGAGCTAAGAGAAACAATGGTCGAACTCGATGTATTATTATTGTAAACAAACTAGTGTATTCAGAACTTGTTTCATTACAACTAGGAATTCGATATTAGCGCATCAAAGCGTTCAGGCATTGTTTGAAAACGTGCTAGTAGTCTATTGATTAGCCTACCTCGTGGTATACTACGTCCGTGGATCCAAAATCGTTTTTTGTCAATCTCTGTTTACAAGTTGATATGTATTTTGTATATAACAGTAACATAAACCCAATGTTATTCTTTAGGCTAATATAAATCAATTTCTTTTATTTTGTAATAAACATAACTGTCTTAGGTAACATATTTCTAACACCATTTCTTTATCAATTAAGGTATAACTTTAAATAAATAAGAGCAGTTACAAGAAATAAGACACCTAAAAGCTTTCTCGATAACTAAAATGCAAACTTTGTTACAATAAGTACTTAGGAACTTGTAACGCTGTATTAATAAGTAACTTTACTCCTCGTAAACGTATTTTAAGGTAGAAGTCTTGTTAACAAAACATCGCAGTCGCATTAAACGTAATTTATGTTTTAATTTACAAAGATGGCGACATTTTCTAATTCACTGAAATATAAAACAATACATACTATAAATTGAAAACATTTTAAATTTAAGTCAAACGGTTTTTCTGATTGTAACTTCGACAAAATGCGAATGAAACAAATAAATGTGACCTTAAAAAATACAGATTAGATAGCATAGTCTATCAGTAATAAAACCATATAACGAATATCGCTAGAGTCTAATGGAGTGTTCAGTGGGAAAGCAGTAACCGATCAAGACAAATTGATCGGTATAAGAAAGGTCTCGTAATGGTGGTACACTAAAAGTAATAAATAACAAATCTCGAAGATAATAAAGGATAAAAACTTGGATTCGAATAAGAGGAGCGCCAAGAAAATGATCGATGTTTTGTAAAGCTTGAAAGAGAAGTAGTTTTATTTTAGCTATTAATAATTCTCTCAAATTCTCATGCTTACTCTCCGGATATCATCTGCTGGTAATTCAGATTTCGAAATCGATCTAGCTTAGGCTATGTTGCAGGTTTTAATAAAAGGACCAAACCTTCTAACCCATGATATCTCTGAGACACAATACTCCCCGTAAATAGTTTCACTATCAATTTGGATTCAAACCACATCAGAATTCAGAAAAAGTTGCTAATCCAAATCATCGCAACTGGGAACTATGTCATGCATATAAATTATACTATGTCAAAAGTATGTCGCAAATCTTGTCGTAAATAAGACATCTTAGACTCCACTCCATATAATAATTGACTTTATTTGCATTTATTTGTGTTTTCTAGAGCGGAATGAACTCTGTCGACGGATAAATTCACGGGCTGCCAAAAAATATATTTAAGAAGATTTATAGGATTTGGGTCAAAGAAATATTAAATTCTTCAAGCCCCGCTGACCCTTGTATCACTCTTTCGGACTCCTGTCGCGATCCAAATAACTGAGCAAAAGTAAAAAGCGGGCCTAAATCGTGCGCCATTTGTAATTTTTAAAACTAACACTCAAAATGCTATTTTACTCAGATAAAAATAGCTTTTTTACTGCTTAGAAACACCACTTTGTTTATTATTTACCGTATAACTCATAATTGTGACTTAGAATGTACTGTTTCATACACACAATATTCACTAATATTTTATATCAATTTTAAATTAGTATGAACATATCTTTGCATCTTTTAACGAGGTTAAGATAAAGGCGCTTTCTTTTGTAGCAAAGAAAAATAAACGAGCAAACGGCTCGACTAATATTATGTGACTACTTTAAACTATCAACAACATGATGTAGGAAAAAAGGGAGAAATATTTAATGAATACCATTATAAACGAACACAATACCATTATACATTAAATGGTCGTTTGGTTTAAAAAAGAATCTTGTTAGATAGTATAAGATGGAAGATCATAAAACAGAGGGTCATGAAAAAACGTTCCGATCCTCTGCAACGAAGAAAACACTCGGAGAGAACAAAGAATAAATACATTAAAAAAAACTTGTTGTATTGACAGAGTATAAACATCGGGCATATTTCTTCAGGCTGTGACTGCGCTCTCGACGCGTCGGATGTAAGAGCAGTAAATTAACTGGAACAAACAGCTAGCTTTGAGGTGTTTTATGAGGTGTTGCGTCCCACTTTCGCTACGGTGTCAGTGGAGGATTTACGGTGTGAATAGATCCACCGCGGAGAGCTATTTACGTCTGATGATACGCACATGTATTCAACAAGTAACAATCAATGTCAGTATCAAAGCGAAATATTGACTGCATCGATTACGCTTACGCTTGCCTCAAATATTTGACGTACGTCATTTACTTCCTAAAACAGTTATTACAGTGGGTTTGCACTAAATGTATAAACACGTACTTTAATCCCTTACATTCTTTTGATATAAACAGACAACAATGTTTACAATACAAATTTCACAGCAGTAAAAACCCACTGTTACCTAGTTATTTGTTCAGAACGTAATGATTATTAAAGACTTTTATAATTATGCTACTTGTGTAGAACTGCAAAAAAAAAACGTTTTCTGTATTCCAATTTTAAACAAACAAAAAAACACGATGTTAATTTGCTAAAAGGGATTGTGTTGACCTCGTTGAGAAAGAACATACATGACAAGGTAAGATCGATACATGTTGAACAAACAAACACGCCTGTTGTTGCTACACAGTGTGTGATCGTTATTGATTGGACGTCAATACTTATGATGTAGTGGCGATGAAAACATACGAGATTGTTATAGTATACATAAAATAAAATACTGTTTTGGTTAATTTTAATCGATTATGAATCTTTTAACTACGTCACTTATTCGCACTATCTTAAAACAGAGAAATGCCGAGAGGTACTCTTGCATTCTTTGGCATTAACATATGTGTGTAGACAACAGCATCAATGGGTGACTGCTGGAAAGTATATAATACATTGGAGTTTATATTAAAGGTGTTTGTAGAAACCGTAGTACTCCTCATCTCAACCTCAAAACACCGATATGCTTGCACATCCGATAGTTGATACTCAAAGCAACTTTGAATTCGAATTCGTAAAACCGCATTGATATTTCTTCAAAAGAACCTCAACGAAATAGGTCAACGATACTATTGAACTTCTTAAAGATTCTTATCGTTGTCATAACTTTTGTCAATGTACTCATTTAGAATTTCTGGTGACTATACATTTCAATCGTTTTTATGTAACTTCAAGACTCTAGAAAGTTCCAGAAATTATAGGTTTTTATTAGGCGTGATTATTCTAATATCACCATTAATCGAACTTTAATTTCCAGTAAAGTATTCTTTATTATAAACTTGAACCATATTTAAAACAACAATTTTTAAAATGCAATTCATCGGTTGAACTTAGGTAACTAAATATTTGTAGACAAAAGCATTGTTTGTTGGAAGAAAATTTTGCGAAGATACGCTTGCTTTTTAGCCGTCTGCACCTTTTAGAAATAATTATTTTCCTTCCATTGTAAACATAAAAATATACAGAGATGAATACGAAAAAAGATATTCACTCAAAAGAAAAAATTGAGTAAGAAAATTAATCTTATAAGGAGTACATAATTTTCATCACTTTTAGGTTATTTCGTTCATTTTTTATATATAATTCTTATTCGATAGTTAAATGAAACGATTGTCAAAACGGTCCCTATTTTCTAATAATATTAATCCTTACACAAAATACGGACTGTACAGATTGTTAAAAAAAATCGTAATTAAAAACCAGTGACATTTTTTTAATTATGCACGTTAAATAAAATTATGTTTCCTTACTCTACAGTCGTTTAAAAGTGACAATTGAATGTTACCAGTATCTGTTGTGATGTATCTGTAAAGCTACAATACGTATAAATGACCTTACGAAGTAACGATGTAATAATAATTCAAATTTGCCGGTCAACTAATCAAAGCGGAATTCACCCCAACGACGGGGAATATTAATCACTGAGGGTTGAATTTTTATTTGGATAAATTCATGTAAAAGTACATACTAGTTATGAATGTAGTTATTGACACATAGGGACAAGGGGTTCGAAGCATCAATAGCCTAATGATTAATGGTACAGACTATCGTCCTCGCAATCGTGGATTCGAATCCCACCGTTCGACTTGACGTGAACCATCCTAGCATAAGTTTTTTTCAGCTTACCTGGAATGTTTACACGGAATCTTAGTAAATTAATAAAAATGTATTGACATAAAAAAGTATGTATGTAAAATGATCAAAAAAGTCAGATCACCTTTTTAATAATCAACACGTTTCTATTCGAACTTTAATTTAAGCATGAATTAAATAATAGAAATAAAGATAACATTTTCTGTCGTGTACTAACTTTACCTGTTAACTTTCTTGCGAGCTTTATAACTACATTTTTTTTTAATACTATAAAACAAATGAAAAAACTAATTATAAAACTGACATTAAAATGTTACAAATGTGTTTGCATTCTTGATTAAATGTTCTTAAAATGCGACGAAATACGAATTAACATTTTAACAAGGACGATCTCCACAAACCGAATGGCATTAACTCCAATGTACAAAGCTTAGGAGACACGGGAGACAGCGACGTTTAATTTATGTTCTGATGATGGAACATAATGTGATAGCGTATAATAATTTATACAAACATAATGTACACATAATTGTACATTTTATGTGTGTGTTTATATATCATAGATCATAGAAATTTAAAATCATATATTTTGTATTGAAAATACACCACTTTAGGACCCAAAGACTTACTATAATATTCCGCCATAGATATTGTGTAAAGAGTGGTAACAATCTATATTTTAAATATAGAATGAACCGTCGTGTTGAATACTTTGTGACGTCACAACGATAATGATTAAGCTTGTGTATATGTTGTTCGCAGTTCGGCAGGAGAACGAGCGCATGATGCACGACGCGCTCCAGGTGGCAATCGTAAATCGCACCCAGTCGTCGGAGGCATTTCGCTGACGCCGCGCTATTCTCCGCGCCCACGGCTCGATAACATCCGACCGGCCGCCGCCCCGCCCGAGGAGCCGCCAGACATGGGGCCGCACGACTTGGGGTCACCGTTCTTGGCCCCGACGGCACCAAATCCTGACACGAATCACACCGACTCTGCCAACGGTCATGGTATCATCGGACTCCAGGTATCGGTGAGCCAAACCCCAGCGGGCCCCGCGTGAATTCGACGCTAGCATCAGTGTACATCGCCGGGTCTGCTTTATTCGTTTCCAATAGTTGTGGTGTTGAACGCACAAACTGCCAGTGAGTAATGTTTATTTGTCGACGAGCGATGAGCACATCGCTGTATTTCCGTGACGAGTTTAGGAAGTGGTAACATAGTATAACATATTTAATGTTAAAGAAGGAAATGTTATTGTTGGTAAAGTCGTATATATGTACGTATAGATGTAACAAAAGACAGTTTCTTATCCCGTGATAGAGTAGTAACTAGTTTGTATGAATATTTACGTCAGTGGTAAAAATATAAATGTGTCCTTATAATATTGAATTTAAAACGTCTCACCCATTACAAACAGCTTGTTGAGGAATTGTTGACGTGTTAGTAATCAAATGATTCATTATAAAACTAAAGAATTACAATTAAAAATAATCTGTCCCGGTATCCAGGTCTTTTAACATTTTTTATGATGATATAAAAATCTAAAAATATGTATACGTATTACAATAAGTAAACGAAATTTTTACCTTTCAACATTGTACAATTTGTATATAATTTCTTCATATAATCGTGTCTTTACTTAACCAGCACAAACATGTTAAAAGCCTCAGTGTAACTCACATATAGTATAATAACCTACAAAAATGTCATACTAAAACATAACTTCTAAAGGAATAAAAATATACTATCGTTTATATTTAAGCCTATTAATGTTGTTAACTAGAGTTATATATTATTGAATGCTTAAAATAAATTTATTTTAGGCTAACAAAATAATACAATAATATAATAGGCTATGTTTTGTAAAGTTAAGTTGAATTTTATTGCAGCGGTAAACATTTTTTATATTACTTTTAAATGTCTATAATTTATTTATTTACTATAATTTACGTTCATACATAATTTGAAATTTTTGTTATATAAAATTTGACGATGGAATCTTGTTGTCATATAATGTCTTACTGCGTTTTTTAAAAATCTAAAACAATTAATTTCCTGTGTTATAAGTATATTATTTATAATTTGTTTTGGTCTAAAATATTTTACTTATTGTTACTGAAGGCAAACTGAAGTATCAAAGGAGACGAAAGAACCTATCATGTTCTAAATACAGTCCAAAGAGCTTTCTACCCATTTATAGAAGTTATAAAATAAGAGCTTCGTGTAAGTTAGTTGTAAATCATGTTATGCAGATTGTAATCAAAAGCTTTTAGATTGAGAAGCTTAGGACGAGACCTGTAGTATGATCCTTAGATTTTATGCATTCCTCAAATTGGTGTTTGCCTTTGCGTTGTTATTCTGTGTTAGCCGCAAATTAGAATAATTATAACGTCATAATATTAAATGTTGTCGCTTTATATGTACGGAACACGAATAGAAATAATTAAAGAATTAGAAAAAAAGAACTCCGTGAACCGTTAAAACTGATTTTCCAAGATGACGGTACAAAACAATTATTCGTCAACTATTATCAATATTGAATAGCTCTGTAATGTCTCCCAACCGTACCAAAAAATTATAACAGACGATTGTCAAACTCAAATACGAAATACAATATTTAGTGATACCCTTTATTACCTCCAAAATTAATAACATTCAAATTGTATAATTAATTTTAACGAAGAAACGATTTGAATTGAATTTATTAGTTACCTTTTTACTAAAGGAGGGGGCAAAGGAGCATCGGAGGCACAAAGGTGATCGTCGATACCCATGGATATTGTTTCTAATCTTCTATATATATAAAAATGAATTGCTGTTTGTTAGTCTCACTAAAACTCGAAAACGGCTGAACGGATTTAACTTATCTTGGTCTTGGAATGTTCGTGGAGGTCTAGGGAAGATTTAAAAGGTGAGAAAAATTAGAAAAACTCCCGTTAAAGTCTTAAAAATAGCTCTTATACATTTCCCACACAAACGTTTTTTTTTTCGAGGAGGTAATGTTTTTTTTTTTTTAAATCTGTTTGTTTATTGCCTTTAAGGAGAAATAGAGTTCGTGGGTTCAGCTAGTTCATTGTGCAAAATCATAATTATTTACGTTAACACAATTTCAAAATATTATTCAAGTTCAACACGATACTCGTGAAGGTTAATAGTTCGATAAGTTAGTTGAATATTTATGCGAAAATTTCGGTTTAAATTCGTCTACAAACCTAAACTATGTACAATGTTATAACAATGTCTTAATTAATAAACAACAAAATAACAAATTAGCAAATGTAACATAAAAATATTTTAACATGCAGCCTCTCAAATTATTGAAAATTATATGATACTTTCTTACTGAGCATTTTCCAATATTTATCGCTGATTAATAGTTGAAGACAAAACATAAGTATAAAAAAAGTTAAAAGTAAAATTTATCACTGCCCTAACACTTTCTAAATTATCAGTAGAACAAGTATTAAAGAGAAATAGACACCTTTGTTAATACAATTTGTAAAGGTACCAAATTTAATTGTAAACTTTACTTATACAGAATACCTTATAGTCTTACAGTACTCGTAACATTGGCAAAATTAATCAAAAAAATAATTACATACGTCTCAAACACCGAGTCTCCAATGGCGTAGCATCTATTTAAATATAATTTTACCATTCCTACAACAAATATTTTTTGATACCTGTGTTACAACAATGTCGATTATTTTATATTTAAAATATGTTTAACATATGTGTATATTATGAACCGGACAAAATAGATACGCAACTCGTCCCATCCACAAGTGATACGGTTTATCGACGTCTTTAAAAATGTATTATAATTTCGAAGTTAACGTCGGAGGCCAGTCATTACGTCAGCTGGAGATGAAGATCATTTCCAAGTAATCAACAGGACCTATTAACATTATAGCGCTAGTTGGATGATATAATGAATTTTATAGTTGTTTGTTGTAAATGTCGGTTTTAATTATTCTATTTTACAAAAATAAAAAAAGTGTTTAATAAAATGTCTTTATAAATACATTGTCTTTTAATTCTTTTCCAATATCGATGATCTAAACAGGTCGAATCACATGAAAATTATTGGTTATTAGCTACAAATCTAACTAAAGCGCCAACACCTTATTTATTTTATTTTATGAACTGTGGCAACACATTTGACTAACTATTCTCTCCATTGTATAAAGCGACATCTATCTTCAGATATAACATCAAGTTATTCAAGTAGCTAAGCAGTCCATATCAGGAAAGTAGGTATACAAATTTACTGGTACAGAAGAATGCTACAGCATTAATCAAGTGATTGTAGGTAATCACCTCGGTTAATAATTTATGTTTATCACATTCCAGTGATGATCGCCTCAACAGAAACAATGCGTAGATTTCAGTTGATAAGTGCATGTTATATATTCAAGTGTAATAGACTATCGGCAGTAAGGACAAATGTTATAATATACATTTTTACAAAATTCAGTACTCTTTAATAGTAAAATAGATTTTTGAAATGATTTTGTAGTTTAAAAAATTGTTAATTTCAAAAATGATTTTTACTTGAAAAAAAGTTTCAACGTTTGTGTCTGCAATACTCGAAAAGTATAGTCAATGAATAGACCGGATTTTTTTCACACAACGTTGCATTTTAATAAGAGAGTATTTCTATCAACTTTTTTTATTTCGAGATCTACGTTGAAATGGAAATTTCTAAGCATATTGCGATGTGAACGCGTGGTGCAATGATGCATTTATGTTGAATAAATGTTCTCTACTTAATTGATAGTAACCAGCTTCATCTTGAAAATAACGGTTTCGGGTTCAGCTTATTTAATTTTTCTTAAAATAGAACGTCCGTCTTTTCTTAGTTAAATAATCTTGTCACTACTGTTGTACTGTTGCAACATTATTAACTATAGTGACGTTGTGACCCGAAGTGGGTCTTGGTTTATTTGCAAGATATATTTGTATATAAATATAGAATATATGTTTACATTGAAAAAAAAATGAAAGTATGCAAAATGGGGACGTATTAAGTCAGGGCAACAGTTCGGGCACTCGAGCGAGGTCGATAGGACGCACTTCTTACGTCATACAACTCTAAGCGAGCTCGAGTTATCTCTCAAGACAAGAGGGTAGTAATCGCTGAGAAAATAACTTTCCGGACCAAATATTTGACGTGTTCTTCCTTTCTTTTCATACGGTCCAACCCATAAATTCTAAAGCTTGGCAAATTTTTATTACGTTTCGATCTGTTTTATACAGATAATGGGCACGAGCATGTCTACATCGCTGATTTTTACAACTCTCGAGATATTTCAATGCTGTTATTTGTGCGTAATGAGTACTTGAGTTTTATATTATATTTTAGAGAGATGATAGATGTCCAACTAATTTGAGATTTCGTTTCTATGTTTTCTAAATTTATAGAATGTTTTTGAATAAGAAATCTAGTAAAAGACAACATTCAAATTTGTCATGGAAGGATTCAGATAAGGAATGAAATATCTGAATTTTAATGGATTATAAAAAAAAACTGACATGTACTAATGACCACATTTTTGCACAAAATAATAAAATGAATACGATATTTCAAAGTATTGCAGTAAGCGGATTTTAAACGAGAACTTTATTGGAATATATGAAAGAGCTTTTAAATTGAGTTTGTCATGTCACAAAAGTTTCTCCGACGCGCTTATTTCACTGTCCTTTAAGCTGACTGAATATCGGATATTTAACTATTACTGTTGAATTTTATTAAATATATTGAACATAGTTGTTTTGTTTGGAACAGATTTATGAAAATATAATATATACCTACGAATATTTCAAAGTTATTTAAACTAGACCAACCTACTTTTTATTTTAATTGTGGATACTTGTCATGAAGATTTCTGCTTTGACTGTTGTAAAATACGTAGTGACTATTAAACGTTTTGAGCCAAGTAGGTCTGACCTAGTGACGACGGTGCTTCCTGCGAACAAAGTCAACCTAAGAAGTTACATAATTAAAACACCTCAATGATGTGATCTCTAAGGAGTAAATATGTATAAATTACATTGGGCGAAGGAACCGGGATTGATACCACGTTTAGCCTCTTTGAACCCCCGATATTGATTATCTTTTAAAAGTGATAATTTACTAACTGTCTAAATAAAACCTAAGCATGTTCATCTTCTATCTATGGAGTACATAATATAAGGACATATAAGACTTCGAATTTAAAGATTACCCAGCCTAGACAATCTACGCAATTGACTTGTTCATTAATAGAGAAGGTTCACCTCAATTCGAAATGAATTTAGTAGAATTATACTGAAATTAATTTTAGCTGACATTATAATCCTTTATATCAATAATGAGTCAGTTGAAAATGTGTCTAAATAAAGTCTAGTCGTTGAAATTGTTGTCAATGTGAAGAGATGCGAGGACAGAGAGTTACAATACAACCGCACTTATGGAACTGATTCAAGTAACGGTACTATTGAAATCTTTAACAAAAGCCTTCGACCAAACCTAAATTACAAAAAGGTACCGAAATCGAAAAGTTGGGTAAATACAAATTCACAAGCAATCTATTATATTGAACGTGAAATAAAATTTATTTGATTTTTTTTTAATTATCTACTACAACGAATTAATTTTAATTTTGTTTATTTAATTTCTTTCCAAACTTATTTCATTGTAATTAATTTGAAATGTAAAGTCATGTTTAACGGTATTTTCAAAGTTATAAGCATTTTTTTCGCTCTATCCTTTATGATGCTTTGCATGACACTGAAATGAAGTTCAAAATGTCGTACATTGTTACATTAAATTACTATGAGCATACAAAATAACTAAGTATTCATTGCGTGGTGTGTATATGGTTGTTTTGAAGTTAAATAAAGCTACAGAGCTTGGATCACGGAGTACGCACACTGGCTTCTTACCAATGTGCAAATTACGTATATAATATTCTGAAATAACATATCGAAATTAGGTTTCTATTCAATTTGAATGTCAATTGAAGCGCCAATAGACTAATGGTTTCAGGTACAGACTACCGACCTAGCCGTCGCGGGTTCGAATCCCACCATTCGACTATTGTAGTGAAACATATCATAATGCAAGCTTTTTCAACCTTACTTGGATTATTACGAGAAATATTAGTAAGTTAACAAAAATCTAATAATTTAATGAAAAAAAATTGTTGACACGGTATGGATATTGATAGAAATAGTTTGATTTAAATATTTAATTCCTTAAGGCAATTTGTAAGATTCATTTCAGCATAGATTTAGAATCTTTTGAACCTTATCGTGAAAAGTGAATAAGACGAGTTACCTATTTTTTTTTACAAAGTGTACATCTTAAGGCAAAACTTTACAACTTATCAAAGTTGTAAAGTTTTGTATTACATCCGTGCGAGCATCATTTTTAGATTTATTTTTATTATTATGAAGCGAGTAAAATTCTACATGACCGGAGTCGTTACAATAGAAATGAAAACCAACTTTTCAAACCTATCAAAAGTAGGTAATATTGACATCAAAGAAAGCTCCGCACAGGCGAGACGCAATAGCACTCAGTTTGAGCTTAAATAGGCCTGACCTAGTGACGTCATAAAGCTTTTGTGGATACTCGGGCGCGTTAAAGTCGCACATATAGTTACAACTTGTATGACTAATGTTGGTACTTTCACTAAGTACTGAAATTATATTAGTGTTTGCGCATGTAAAATATGGATACGTATAGATTTTGACTACATTGGTACATGCCACAGTATATAAAATATAAAAATACTTGGTTACAATAGCCCTTATAATGGAGTTACAGGGTAAGTAGAAACGAGAAATGACAAATGAAATTTAATTTAATAACCTTTATTTGTCAATAGACAAATGTTATGGATATAACAGGAGAGTCTATTTAGTGTATTCCTAATAGATTTCAACAGTCCGTAAAAACATCTCAACATAATCATTTCGTCGTTATTAATAAAAAAAACGAATAATAGGGTACAAATGGTATAAATCTATGAGTCTATATTTATGGCCCACATTCTTAATCATGGTAACTCAATAAGGATAATGTTTCTATAAGAAATAATACAGTGGCAATAAATTTCGTCAAAACACGTACACAATAAGGCACTCAGTGACTGTTGATATGTAACCTACTCGTGTGAAGGCAAAAGCGTTAACATGTGATGTAAAATAATTAAAGATTAATCAAGATTATCATTTAAGGTTTACAAAACTTTTCTATTGTTTTTTCATGTTTGTAATGGATGCCTATTCAAAAAAAAAGTAGTTTTGCTTATACAGAATTATTTCAAATCATGTAAAAATTATATTTTTCACAGCAACAACTCGATCGGAGATATAATTGAAATAAACAGTCACTCGGGATGGCTGGCATTACGATCAGCGTCGATTCTCAGATATTTTACCCCGAGAGAGCGATCCATCTGAAACGTTACTCTTTTTTTGTCTTCGCGAGAGACGAATGAATTCAATTTGTCATGAACATTTATACTTGCCCTTCAATAATCGTTGAATTAGCGTGATTCATTTATCTCAAACAACAGTACTCATTTTAATATAAACAAAGTATATTATATATATATGTTAAGATATAACAAGTGTGATAATTTATACTATGATTTAAATATCCAGTAAACAAAATTAAATGAATATTAATAAGAATCGTGAATGAATATAAATTTAGAAGAAAATTAATTTGTAACTAAAACCATTGAAATAAATTTAAGGAGAGATATTGTTTTACATATTTTAATATTCACAATTATTTATTCAATTATGTTAAAGCTTAGATTTATCATTGTTTTAATTGGATTAGAAAGAAAGTTTTTCAAGAGCTGGAATTCGAAAAAATGTTCTTTTTCTTCAATGTCATAAGACTGAAATGTGCCTTCTTGATTAATGGAGGACGGGGGCGGGGCGACGGAGCGGAAATTGTCTGTCACTCGAGTGACATCCATACCTGCGACATCGGCCGCCACATGCACCGTCCTAGCCTAGAGTATTAGAAAAACTAGCACCCTAACATATTCTTTTTAGAAATAACGTATCTAATAAATGTAAGTACACACAGGTAATACCCAAGAAGAGTGGTTAGCCCTTCTATTACATTGCATAGCTGGCCGCTGCCTAGTTCTAGCTTATAAGTTAAATTACTGGCACAAAGTTAATTTTATACAGATTTTGTAAAAAAGCGCAATATAGGTTCCTCGGGAGGGTGTACTACCGGAGGAAAAAGAAAAAATAATACCCGAGACTAGACAAGAAAGAAAACGATCGGAAATCCTTTATTATGAAATAAATATGTACGATTATTTTTAAGTCATTCTTTCTCACCAATTTTCAGTAATAATATTTAAATAACATAGATGGCCTACGTCGGTTTCCAGATGCAATTCTCTTATATTTTTATTTAATTCCATAATGCTACTTCTAAAGTTACAATAAAAACAAATAACTAGAGATGTGAGAACATTGTGAAGTACAGTCGGGTTCACATCGTATGTAATCGAATTCGCCGAGAAATCACCGACAAAATTGATCTCTCGTACCGATTTCAGCGACGACAATAGATTTATGATCGTGTAGCGTGGTAGAACGATTCGTACGTTCGCAGTTTCCTAAAGTAGAAACAAGTTGTACGTGATTTATACTGAAGATAATTACCTAGATTAGGTAATATACTTGTGTTATTTTATATACCCATTTTAACTTTGCCGCAAGTCGTGCTCAATGGGAAGAAAAGTCACTTTTCTCACGATAGATGTCGCACGATCGACTGTGCCGTTTGAAGTTATAGTAATGATTTCTTTCATATTTCACTTATAACTTAAAAAAAATGATAAAATGTGCGCCTGCGCGTGGAAACATTACAACCTAATTATTTCCTAGAGATGCAAAGCTGTTTTTAGCTTTCTATCGATATATATTTTGCGTAATATAGTTTCTGAATACAGCGTACAGTTTTCAGCTTGCTGATAACAAAACTGAGTAGCTTTGTCTTTTAAGCTGAGATTAAAGAGTGTAAGATGTTTTTTTAATGAAAACGAATAAATTTAATTCGTCGCAGGAACGTAAAAATATAATCCGCTTTGTGAGTTTTTATCTATAATTACATAACTTTATGGAAGGCAGAATCTTTTTGTAAAGGACTCCACTCAAGCTGTCGCAAAGATGAAGCATTGTTGGTGCTTTCTTTTATTTCGTCAAGCTTTGTAAAAACAATCTCCAAAGCGACCTCTAGCGGTACTAAAAATAAAAAATAAACCTTTACAAACGAATAAAAACATAGAGAATCATAATTTTCATTCTTTTATTTGTAATTTTACAACACTAATTGACTTTCATAAGAAGTGCGTCGTTTAGTCGTAACTTTTACCCTCTGTAATCAATTTTCTTCGATGCTCTTTAATTAAAACTTTCAAATGACATACAATTTGACATTTCTTTTCAACTCTCTGCGACAAGAACAACACAGACGAACAAAGAAGGTTTGTTTAACAACAAAAAAGGTTAGTTTACTACGGATACGTAAAGAAATAAATTTTTGATATCTACTTTAATAGATTTTGTATGATTGTACGCTGATTGTCTTTACGAACACCACAATATTACAAATATGACTTGAAGAAGAAACGATTTGAAATAATTGCGGAGCTACTTTTAACAGGCGTCGATCAATTTAATAACAGAGTTAATAGACAATATTTTATCTATAATGGTATGTCATAAAATGTATGTAAAAAAAAGCAATGTGTAGGTACTCTTCAACGGCATTTTTATGAATGGTCTGGACTACCTTGTAGTACGTAGCTTATATTATCTGACAAAATGCTAGCAGAAGATAGAAATGTTCAGAATAAGTTTGTATTTTATCGTTTAAAAATGTATATTTTCTTGCTTACCGCAATCAAATTTAAAATCCGTTTAATTTAAGAACGATGTATAGGAGCGTAAAACGTTTAACCCTTTTAATTAAAATGCGCTGTTAATTTTTGTCTGCAAGGCCATAACGATGATTCGTTCCAAGTTCTATTATACGGTTTTGCTTTGTTTTAAATTTATCTAAACTTTTAACATTAATGTAACGTTGGTAAAATGGAAAAATGTAAGATCAACTTTTAACTATTTAAGTAAGTATTCTTAAGCGTCTAACCTACTCAAGATTATTTAAACAGTATTAAATTTAAAATAATATTACTTGGTGTTATTGTTTTTAAGCAGAACCCGTTCTCATGGAACATGAAACTTAATCAATATAGGATAAACACGCAAGTTATTAATTTTCTATTACCTATCTAATAGATTGCTTAGTCCGAATAAGTTAACCGTTGTAATCGTTGTAGTTCTAACCGTTTTTTTTTTTGCAATAATGTTATAAAATAAAAATAGATTAATTGCGAAAGATGAGTACCTAATAAATCATTAGTACATCATTCTAATTATCTTTTGGATTAAAACCTTTTTTTAAACAAACACGTATTTTAACAATTGACTGATGAGTTGAACATATTCACTTCACTCAGTTTCTTCGTTTATTTAAATGAAGACAATGTATATTTCTCGTTAAAAAGCGAATAGCATGCGCCACCTATCGGCCTCAATTCAAAAAGAAAGCAGGGCCTTTTATGAAGGTAAAGTCATTACTTTTGTTTGTGAGTAGGTTATGCTGTACGTCGGCGTGATTTAATTACTCGCCTTGTGCGGTTTCACCTTGACGAGGGGAGACGTGTGACGTCATTAAGTCTCAACTAAATTAATAATATCGCCGACAGCGAATAGATATTTCACTGATTACATCTCACTTATTACCACTATGAAAATATCTATATCAAAATTAAATTAAAACTTATTATTAAATAATACAATATAAGATTCTCTTATCGATGATGAAGGACAATGGTTGTCAATTTATTCTAAAGTGAAAGCTTATCAACATATGCTCTAATTTTGTAAAGAAATACTGCCAAATAGTTTTTGAGTTATCTCTGTTAGTCTATAGAGAAATAGAATAAGTTTACACGCACGTTTTTCTTCTTTTTTAATATATTCACATTAACGGGTGGCGAAGCTTCTCTTTCCTACAATCGCTTTAAGCTTCACCTTGATGACGCCTCTGAGACTACAATGTTACTTTGCTTCTGTGAACTTTCTTGTTATCAGCGTCGCTTAATGATTACTTAAGTAGTCCCTTAGTCACTCGCATAATAGCTGTGAGTGCGGCAAAGATAACAATTATGATATTGTAAAAAGGTTTTCTTCATTTGTATCCATTTAATCTAGAACTTGATGGATTGCACATCACTGATATTTATTCGAACAGAAGAGATTAATATAGATATCTGAGCTATCGGTGTGCGCCAGAGCGGACGCGCTGTTATTTGAGAAAAACAATGGAGCGGCGCTCGTCTGCAATACACTCATTCCAATCAATTTATAAATAAGAAATGAAGATCGCTCTTTCCTAATTTGTATTGGAAGTCTTACGTTTCTGAAACACGACAAATTCGATGTTGTTTAATTTTTTTAACAAAATCATAATTTTATATAGTCTAGTATAGTATATAGTTTATAAGTATTATACGCAATGACTATTCGTTGTTTCTTTACCAATTTAAAGGAAACTTTCTTACGTTTGTAGAGGATAAAGTTTACTGGTGTTTTTTTAATCACAATACGACGATTGTGATGTTTATGAAATTATTGTCTAACAATAAAAAAAAAACAATTTTACCCTCCCCCCTCCCGCTACATTCTCATTTCGTTAACTATCTTTTATAGAAAGAAATATAACGAATCATTAAAATTCAAGTTAAACAGAACAAAACGGTTCTTCGCGAGTTCTCGACGTAATTATCCATTCGTGGCTAACGTTTCGTATAAAACTCTTGTGTGTTAAAAACGAATTGCGTCGTATCCAGAATAGACTTTTTTTATCTACCTAATGCTTCTATTGCTTAATTGACAACCACAACTATAAGTACAGCTTTATGAAACATGGAGTTTGAAGTTCTCTACCACGCGACCATGCTCACGACTTAACACCGTCTGAAATGTATCTCTATTTAATATTAGCTTTGTTGTAAATGTTTAATCTATGTTCTTCTTTCTTTGCGTCCTCGACTTTAGCTAAATATGCATGTCACTTTATCTTTTTTTTTTTGTACTCTTGTAATAAACGTATCCTTGGCGATATTTCCAGACCAGTACGACTTAGGGTCCTTCAAGAAGCGAGCGTATATCTTTCCCAAAGACCGGCAACGCTCCTCTAGTGTTGCGGATGTCCATGGGGGGCGACGTCCACGTTTGTGATCTCGTCGCTCTTTTACCCCCTTCTCTTTAAAAAAAAACGTTTAAGTTTGTTCCGTGGTTTAATTTCAATAAACTTTTATATTGAAATATTGATATCTCACCTAATTAGTGTATATAATTAAAAATGAATTGTAAACATTTTTTGCGAAAATTGAAAAATGGATATATTTTTAATATCATAAATAAAACGTGAAATACATTTAAAATGAAGCTCCCACACCTGGACGTGTAGAAAAGATTTTCGAATTTTAATTGTGTTGTTTACAAAACATAATTAAGCGGGCGGCAACCACGTAATAGGATTTTGAACAGACCGCGCGCGAACGTGCTCGGCCGTTGGATCTAAATTATAAAGTACACTAAGCTTAATTAAACGTTTTCTAACATTGAGGCATTAATGGAAAAATGAAAATTTGCTATGAAATTATTTCATATTAGTAAACATACTAGATATAGGCCCTGATTTACATTCGCAATACCAAGAAAAAATACAATATTTTTTGTAATAACAATTAAAGATTACCTCTAGAAAAAGGTAGGTGGAAGAATAAAAGACAATGGTAGACATGTAAGTTGCCAAAATAGAAAAAAAAAAACGATTATTTTTTTGCGCAAAACTCAACGTTGTCTCCAGCGATAGTTACTTGGTATCCATTACGCTAATATTCTTTCAAAGTCATATTAACTTGCGTATAAAATATTGACATGGCAGGTATGCATTTCATAGTCGAGTGCGATTCTCTTCCGCTCCGCCGCTCCGCCGCGCCGCCGCCGTTGCCGCTATCCTTCATTAATCAAGAGCCTCTCACTTCTGCCGCTTGAGACGGGTCTTCAATAAAAATTCATCTTCGAAAACCTTATAAGATTTTATTCCTTAAGCGTTCATTATATTAAAATACTTTTGATACTGTTAGTATAAAAAGTGTCGTATACAAAGTTCTTAAAGGGCTTCCCTGTATTAAAAAAATGTACACTAAGACCAATAAGTAGTGACCAATTAAAGCCTGAATTATGATCAGGATAAAAATAGTTATCAATGTGAAGGATGTTTAAATGAGGCCAAAAAGATTAACTATTTGCCTATACGCCAGTTTTTAATTCGTCTGAGTGAGTTGTCAAACGTACGGCCTATTTCAGGTGAGTATTAAAAATAGCTCGGCGTCTCGTTACCGTTGCCCCGCTGTAGTGGCCGCGTCCCTGAAGTGCGGCGGACCAAAACATTTCGCGTATTAACTGTCTAGTAATCGTCGGTACATAAGTATAGTAGTTCGAGTTCAGTTTTACATTTCAAAATTTTACACGAACTAGCTCAGTACGAGCTTTTTTGACCTAATTACACATGTTATAGAATTTTTCAATGAATCAAATCGTAGCGTTTAAAACAGAGCCATTGAATAATTGTCCATTGGTAGAAAGAAGATGGTGTGTGTTTAATGTAGTTATAGAAGTATTAGAGTTATGGATTTAAAGGAAATACTAAATTTGTAACTTACGATGTTAAATTTCATCAAGATCCATTCAGACATACAGTTTATATCTTCTGACAAACATCACTCCATCTAAACTATCGCATTCATAGTATGAAGTAAGTATAGTACACCCAAGCCTTCCAACACCTGCACCCACGACTCCTCAGGTCGGTTGTACTGTGCGCCGTGCGACCGGACTTTTAAAACTAAGTTCGGATTTGCAAGTCACCTTAGATCCCACTCCCGGAGATAGCGAGGTTCGCCATTGACGTACACGTCACGGAGGACATCATGAAGTATGCAATTGGTAGTTTTCTTTACGGTTTCTTGCTCTCTCTCCCAATTGTTTCATTCTAATTTACTATTGTAAAAATACTTGCATTTTATTTATAAACATAAAATTAAATCATATTCATTGATCTGTTTATGATAATTGAATAACAATAAAAATTGCTCATTCCGCGGCGATGTTTGTATCGTAAAATAATATTACCTGATACAATCTGAAATCTCTCCCCGGCTTCGAATATGATATATTTGACAAAGGTTTAAGTTCTCCGCGTTACACGGGATTTAGAGATTGGGACAAATTGCGGTATGATATCATTTCATCGACATTTCTTGAACGTTAAAACGCTACCTTTATTAAGTTTTAGATATTGGGAAACCGAAATAAACTATTTTTCTCGTACTGAAACTTTCCGTTAGTAGTGTTACTAAGTTTAGTAACAAGTTGAATGTCTGTATACGGTTTTAATGTATCAGCCCTTGTCTGCCCACTGCTGAACATAGGCTTTTCCTAATATCTACCACAGTATGCGGTCCGTCTTCCGCATCCAACGACTTCCCACCGTCCGCACTAAGTCCACGTGGAGGGAGATTCCACAGTCCTGGTTCCAACCGTTTTTAATGTATAATGGAGTTATAATATTAAAAGAATTTCGATTCAACATTCTTTACACTCGCGCCTTGTAGTTACGGTAATAATGCGCGAAGCTTCACATTCTTGTATGATGTTCGCATACTTAAAGAGATGGTATTAAAAGAATGCATCACCAAGATACACATACTTTGAACAAATTTTCTGAAGTGTCAAGGATAATACGTGTATCAATTGTTTAGGTTATTTGACTGTGACTGTTTGCCTTGACATCTTTTTGACGTTAGTAGAAGTGCCACTTAAATTACTAAGTTATGCAAGTAAATTAAAAAAAATCTTTTCAATTACAGTAAGCATTCAACGTTGACAATAACGGTAGATATCTATGCAAAATATGAAACAGAAAAGAAATGTAATTTAGTTTTATAATCGCAAAAACTTTACCATTTCCTGCATGGAAACTTCTTTGCTTTTATAAAAAAAAAATAGTAATTGTTCGTTTTGCGAAAGTTTACAACAGAATGCGTTTCTATTCTAGTCCGAACAATGCCGTGCAACCAGAATATTACGCACACATCGTAAATTTTCCAAGTCTATTTTTAACAGGGGGGTACATAAATATTTAAAACCTTTATAATAAATAGTATAAAAATATTAAATTATTAAAACTTTCGTGAGACATTTCACTATAATACTTATAAAACGGCTTAACTCACTCAGCTGAACGACGGGCCGCGAACGCGCTATAGTACCGTTCCCAGTCACCCCGAAGATGAGCCCCCGATGGGCTCGAAACTAGTCGGTACTGACACCGAGTTACACGTGAGTTAAGCCGTTT
>JAODUI010000031.1:3623399-3641645 GCA_027563995.1 Papilio gigon
GAGGCCACGGTTGGGGACCAGGAGTGTGGGTCATCCTCCCTCCAGGTGGACCGACGACTTAGTGCGGACGGCAGGAATCATCGGATGCAGAAGGCAGAGGACCGCACACTGTGGAAGGCATTGGGAAAGACCTATGTCCAACAGTTGACAGACAACGGCAGTTGATGATGATGATGATCCTCGTATTAATACCGACATTTATCTTTAATATCTTAAATTATAGGATTATTTGAATACATTTTGATTCTTCCGACTCTTCAAAAACCTGGGTCACATTACTCCAAAGTATCTATTATACCTTTTTATTAACATTAAGTCAATCAAAGCATATTACCTTGTTATTTTGTTCCAGTATCATCGACGTCGACTTGTCAGGAACTCTCGGCATTAAACAGCGCGGAATTGCTCGCGGGGCACGCGTACGCGCACTGGCTGGCTACGCACCAACCCTCCACCACGTTCTTTGGTAAATCACCACTATCTTACGTATGTAATCATTAACCATTGATAACTATCCGCTCGCCGTCGGCACTCAGAACATTTTGATAAAAGATGAACAGTTGAAACAAATGTTATTTAAGTAATTCAATTGAAATGTATTCAAAACTTTTAATATATCGCGATAGAAATAAAAAAGTTCTTAAAAAAACAAAATCAAGAGAATATACTACTCTTACTAATCTTTATGTTAGTGCTAGAATGCATTTAAATTCAGTAAAACATGGATATTCCTTTTCTCATATGTAACGTAAAATATCACTGCCGAAACAATCTTAGTAAAATATTTTGTTATCAGCATTTTTTAATGAGATTAGAGCGTGATTGCAATGGCGATATCTTTACATAAGTGATTCGACAGTGTAACCAACCCTAACAAGATTGCGTGTCGACACCCGAGTGTAATTGTTCACACGCATCACTCCGCCAACGCGCACGCAATCGTCCCCAGCCTCTAACACTCATCTCCGCTCATATTTCACTGACATTTGCGTGTTTCGTTAATTACGTGTATGTCTAATAGTCTGTATACACTTTTTTACATTAGCCATAAAAATAATATAAACAGCATATTTGGGCAACTTTGCGATACTTTCGAATTCGCATACGATCATTAATTTAGAGAAAAATACAGTATTTTTTTTTAACTAAAAAGGCAACTAACGAAAATCTTATAAAACAAAAAAAAACGTTTTGGTTTTTAATTAAAAAAAAACTTTACATTATATTAAAAAAAGAATAAGCTAGAGATTACAACGAAGATTGGTTTAATATGTTTCTGTAGTGTTCATAACGTGTGCACCTTTACCACTTAAATAGAAATGTTAAAATTTTAATTATTATGTTTACGTATCCGAAGAGACTCGTCGGACATATTTCAGTGGCTTTAAATTAGTGTGAGGGTGCCATGTCCGGGAACGGGCCGGGTCGAGTCCGGAGGTCCGGGACGAGGGGGTCCGGTGAACCAACTCTGTCAACTCAGTGTCACTAACATACAAATATCTCGAATGCAACGTATGTTTATTCAAGTGTCTCGCGATAAAAAAGGTGAAACTAAAATAATATTAAGAAATGTTTTTCATAATCTCATTTGAATAATATTATTTTATCATGTAGCCATGTAGTGTGTATCATTTTAGAGTGTTTAACGAAATCAAAAAAAGACATACTTTAAGGTGTTGATGATTAAAGGGGTAGTTTACTGTTATAAATTAAGATACACATAAAAGCATGTTCGTTTAATTTAATCATATTAAAAAAAATCAAGTATAAACGTTTAAAAAATGTCAGAGCTCACTAACATGAAGAACTAACAATGCGTTCACGTTGCGGTTCTCGCGATAAGTTGGAAGACGTTCGTCGAATTGTCGCGACGACCGACGACCGACGACCGACGAGCACCGAGCGACGGTGGTCGAGACTTCGCACCGAGGTGTTGGCAAACAGCTGCCGCGACGTTAATCACCAACAAAGCCAATGCCTATTTGTACACTTCCTTAACGATCCGTAGCTAGAAAAGCGTCCGATACCATTTTAATAGGTAACACCAACCGTACGACTTCTGGGACATTTCGATATTTGTATGATCTTGCACCGAGATATGAATGCAAAGAATGCTTATGTCAATGAAATCACGCTAACATTAGAAGCAAACTGATGACTCGCAGACGCATTGATGTCATCTTACAAATGAAATCAGTCTAGGTATCCTCTTTTACAGCCTCGAAAAGGTTTTCAAGCAATGACTGTTGGAATGGCGACTATTTTTTTTTTTTATTGAAACTTATTTTACACGCTAAATCGTTGAATAACTGTGGGCAAGAATTTCTAGTTCGACTTTTTAACCGTTTTTAATTTTTACTTTTTCTAATATTCTGTGTTCTAACTTTCTCCGTTATTATTTCAATTCACTTACATTTTATTTTTATTTACGCAGAAAATTTACGCGACTTCGTAACTAAAATGAATACAAGGAATCCTTATTTTTTAATCGATTTTGTTACGACCAGTTCAAATAAGAATGGTTCATGTAAATCGTAATGCCGCTTACGTAAGTCGTTAGCGGTCTGTTAGCGCGGCCATCACGGGCCATACACCGGCCACAATGCTCTGTTGACTCCGCAACGACAACGACATGCGACTCGGCAAACTGCGCGGGCGCAGCGCAAACACTCTGATTGTGTTTATAGCCACTTAACGAGAACCCGCGACAATTCCGATTAGTATACACGAGAAAAAGTTCACCGTGTATTTGTCTTAAGTGAGAGTAGCTACTTTGTAAATGGGCCTTGTTTTATTACCATTTAAAGATGAACTTTCTTACGGTAACTGCATTTTGTCATCCACGTTATACATATTACTAGTTTTACGATGATATTATTGCTCAGTTGTAGATGAACATTTAAGACAACCGCTAGTAAGCCTAGAAAGAAATTACGACTTATTAGTTATTTTACCAACACTTTGGTAATATTGATCACCATTTATCTCTTAGTTCTAATTATGATAATCAGCATTAATTTACTGAATCTTGGAAGAGCAGTTTACTAAATAAATTCCATTCAGGCAAGTAACAGGCCTATTCACCCCTCATAAATGAGTAGGCTCAGAATGAAAGAAGCATGCATAACAAAGGCGAAAATAAATCTACGACATTCAAGGAACATAAAGTAAAAAATAAAATAGCAAGAGAAATTAATAGGTGAAAGACAAAGAGGAGAAAAAGAGGACGAGGAGGAGAAGATAATCAAGGAACCGGAGTCAGAGAAAGAGAGGAGAGAAATGGAGAGGGATAAGGAGAGAGAGAAGGAGAGGGATAGGGAGAGGGAGATGGAGAGAGAGAAGGAGAGGGAGAAGGAGATGGAGAAGATGATGGAAGCAGGCAGGGTGCTGATTGTTCTGCTGGTGGAAGTTCAGTGGCCCCTGATGCAGTGCTCAACGTGTCTCGGTTATGGCAGCTCCAAGCGACTATGTGAAGAAAGGGTCGAGAAATGCAGCCACTGCGGAGAGCCGCACAAGAACGCAATGTGCGAACAATGACAAGCTGGCACGGAACCGATATGCTTCAATTGTAAGGCGGCCAAGCTGGACAAAGTTGCCCACAACACCTTTGACCATGAGTGCCCGGGGCGAAGAAGATGGGAGGCTATAGCACGATCGGCTATCGCGTATTGCTAAAGGCGCCCCGAGCACTCAGGGAAAAATGGCGGACCGAACCCGCCGACGCAACGCTCCAGAAACCAGCAACCTAAAAAACTACACCGCTGTCTTGTTGTCCTGCACAACCTCTCCTCGTCCAAACTGCAAAGAAAAGAAATGAACATTTACTAATTAAAAATGTAACGGTACCAATAGTGTGGCAAACAACAGGCAAGGCCTTCGGGTGGCTTCCCTGTGTGTATGGAAACATACACAGGGAGAAGCCGCCCCCTTGTAGTGACGCCCTATTGGTGCCGATACGGTGGTAAATAACAAAAAAAATTTAACTTGTGGAAAAATTTATAGTTAAAATTTAAAAATTTCTGATTTCAAAGGCTCTGGCCTAAATATGTCAGAGGACCATTTCGGTTATAACAAAAAAATAGGGTAGGTTCCAAGCCCCTGGTCCCGGTGCGCTCCTCCGGAGATTCCGGGGCCCTCCCAATCGCACTTGAGGCTGGCCACCGAGGGGGTTTTAGTGAGTATGAATCTCACGTACTCCCTGCCTTCTGGGGGAAAGGCAGGGTATCTATTGAAGATTTCCCCCCGTAACCAAAAAAAAAAAAGGGTTCCAAGCCCCTCAGTGGGGACGTAAAGTGAGCAGATGACGATGATGAAGTAATACAATGTTTATCTTTTAGATGACAAGAGCAACAGACGACCGCGGAGAGCTGGCCCCGAACGTAAGCCGCGACAAGCATACAGCGCAAAACAACTCGAACGACTGGAGGCCGAGTTCAAAATGGATAAATATCTCAGTGTATCTAAAAGGATGGAACTATCCAAAGCACTCGGTCTCACAGAAGTACAAATAAAGACGTGGTTTCAAAACAGAAGAACGAAGTGGAAGAAACAATTGACGTCTCGTTTAAAGATAGCGCAACGGCAAGGGATATTTCCTGGACAGATATTCGGTCACAACCCTCAGGCTTATTCCCTTTTAAATCCTTACGCCTACGCTCCTCTAGGTTGTGTTTTTACTCCTGTCACTTTACCATCTACACCGTAAAACAAAACTGTTTTGCATACGTTGCACAGAACTCTAACCTTGTAACAAATGAAGTCCTTTTAGCTTTTAAAGTAAACAGTTTGATTAAATAAGTAGAAACTGAAATATGAATTCCAATAATTATTGGTTAGTATAAGAAATTTGAATTAAAACTTGCCATAAAAATATGATATAGATTATCTAGAGGTTTTTAGTTTGAACAAAGACATTTTAGATTTATTATAATTTATTTATCCCAAATAGAGTTTGCTACAGGCAGGCGTCCTGCCGTTAAAACATCAAGATTTACAAAACCCTGTGCGCCGACTCTGAAGACAGGAAGATGATGATAATGATGATGATGATAGATATTTTAGACTTTTAATAAGAAAATACGTACATAAAATTTTCTTAAAGACAACGCATCTTGTCCTCCAGTGTTGGTGATGTCCATGGAGATACAAAATCACTTCGGTGTTCCCGACGTTCGCTAGCGCACTTTTCTTATAAATAACACTCTGTGTAAATATAGTAAATAGTAATTTAGAAGTTAACATGTAGATCGTAATTAAGGGTTAATATTTATTCATATAGTTCATTAGATCTCATTTTTACAGTATTAACTAAATCATTTTTTTGAAAACTATTAAATATCTCTCGACAACACATATTTATCGTTAAATATCATAAACGCTCCAATTGATTAAATAAAATAAATGTTATTTAAATTTTGACATAACCTAATCTAACCATAAATAAATAAAGTTTAAAATGGCCGCCAACTTTATAATGGCGCGCCAATATGTCGCCGTATTTATGGTTTTAGTAATATTTGTAGTGTGTTAACAATTTTAATTATAGTGTGAATACATAATTATTGTATAACTCGCTACTTTTGGCACTCCATCTGTTGGTTTGTCCTATATCTTAGGTGTGAACACTGATGTAGTATGATTTGTTTAATGTCATGTTGGCGATAAATAGCTGCGTATTCTTACGCTAAAGGCTACCTGAATGTATTCAGTATTTTTTTTTAATATCGCAAATATTATAGTATTGTAAAGAATCACCATGTTGTCACAATATACATATAACCAAGCAGCACTGCGCCAACGCGGTTGACTATGGTCTAATCACCCTTAATAAAAGGCAGCCTCAGATCCCCTCACTGATTAAGATTTTAACACTATAGTTAAGCGTTTAAATAGAAACACCGGATAGTTTTTCATAGCGTGTATAGTGTAAATAAATTATTGAATAGTAATCATACAACATTTTCCTGATTTAAAGTAACGACGATTTTGCATAGAAATAAATAGATAACCTCAAATAATTTTCTTTTATTTATCTTATTTTAATGACGTGAGTACATTAACACACTATGTGAATATGATTCAAGTTTGTAGTAAATATTGTAAACTATTGAGATAAAACATTTGACGTTGTAAAGAAATAAGCCTTTTAGTTGTTACCGGTAGAGTCCGAAACAACATTTAGCTGCTGAACGGCCAGCTTGACCGATATACGAATAATGAATGAATAAATAAATAATTGAAATATTAATAATCTATCGTTAATACCAATACGTATGTTTCTATGTAAGGCAATGGTGTTTGGAATAAAGCTGATCGCAGTTCGCTCCGCCCAGCCCCAAGACGGCAGCTAGCAGCGCGCCCAGGCCTCCGCCCCGCAGCCACGCCACGCCACCGCTGGTTTACAAACATACATTTATTCAATCTAATTAAGTAACAAATCTAAACATAAAAAAGTGGTATTGCGACAAATCTGTACAGTTCATTACTTTAAACTTTCGTAGTTTATTGCTACTGTTCATATGAAACGGGATTCGTAACCTTTGCGTTTCATACGATTAGCTTTTATCAGATAAATTGTTCTTAACTTTAGATGTATGGCACGATATAAAATTTTATTATACTATATAGTTTTAATCAAATACACTTACTACCAAAGCGGTAACCAGTATCGATTCGCATCTTCCATGTTCCTAGCTCGGTTGTTCCCCAAACATATAATTCGGTACAAACACTGAGTGCCCCGGGGTTTAGCCGCCATAAGTGCGTACCGGGTCAGCGTGTTCAGCGTGTTTAGCGTGTTGCGCGTGTTACCCATGTTTCCAGTTTGTTTAGTTTCACGGTCAGCGTCGCGCTTGCTACGGAACACATTGTCCACATTCACCGAGTCACCACTATCTACCATTTGCATGATTTGAGTTTGCTGATCGCTCTGTTAATTCATCAATATATTAGAAATAAGGATATTACTTAAATACACTTATTTATATTAATACAGCATTGAGATTTGTGACATAAATTACTTAAGAAAACAAATTGACAAGAATAACTGGAAATGTATCTTTAAACTTTAAGTTTTATTTTACAAGAGTTGGGAAAATCGAAATAAGTAAAGAGTGATACATAGGTCGGCAAAGAAGGAGGTGACGATAAAAAAATGTACACTTCTTTACCTCCTCTTATTGTCTGCTTACCATAGTAATACACATCAACACCTGAAGAACGAACATGCCGAAAGATAGGAAAGCGATGCCAGTTAGCGATATATCGAAGAGGTCAGTGATGCCCAGGCCGTGATGTTCGCGTTCGGCCACGTACTCCACGGGGGGCTCGTGCGCGCCCGCCGAGTGGTACACGGGCGGCGGCGGCGGCGGCATGGAGTATTCATAACCACCGCCTACGAAATTGAAATTCAATATTACAATTGCCCAGACGTCGAGTCATTTCTCTTAGTATAGCTATATTATAAGAAATTTACTCTATTTGCAATTAACGACTCTCAGTGTTAGCGTTAGTTTACCTCAAACTAGCTTTTATTATAGGACTTAAAAGAGTGTTTTTTCACGGGTATATCCATTAGTAAAAAGGTGTATAAGCGGATAAATAAAGATATAACAAAAATAAAAGTTGTGATTAATAAAAGAAACCTGTAGTATGCCAATCAGAATTAATTTAACAATTAACAGCGTATTTTACATAACAATATGTTAACCTACTATGTTTTGAGAGCTCGTAAGGTGTTCTGTCAGTCTCAGTCAACCCTGGTGTATCGTGGCCCTCAAACACTTCGTATCCCTCTCGTTCTTGCACTTGAGGTTGAAGAGAGTGAGATATAGAGAGATTGTTGTTTCTTAAATCTTTACTCACGTTATAATGACGGTACAAGTCATTGAGGGCTGCAACTCTAGGAACAGAACATTAAGGTTAACATTATTACATTGTGTTATTTTTGTCATCCCTATTTTTCTACAAAAAACCAGAGACAAAAATATGTTTCAAATATGCGCTGCGGTCGCGATATTCCTAGTTGATTTAAAAAAAAAAACAGATCACACTTATTCAACCATTCTTGATAATTAGCCGAGCCGATGTCATGCATGACATTGCTCCTTAAATCCTGCGACCGGGCCAATCCAACGCCATCCTTGATATTAAAAGTGTAAGGCTTGCCAAGTCGGTCTTGTATTACTGATTTGCCTATCTCTTCTAAGATTTGTTCGGCGACATAATTCCGACATTGATATTCGTTCATCATTTTTCTAAAAACATACATTAACGTTAATAAGAAATATTCATATAAGCATTAATTAAATAAACTTAGTCCATACCTGTGGAACTCCAGCATAGAAAAGGCAGAATGTTTCGATCCATTAACGGACGGTGTATTTATCGTTTTATTAACAGAATCTTGTTTTTCATTTTCAACATTTGTTATAAAATATGTTGGCATTAAATCATATCGTAAAATATCATCCACATTTAGATCATCTTCTAGCATTTTTAGACCGACTAACGTTCTAAAAAATGTTAACAGAAAACAAATCCTTACTAATTCGTTTCTCATGTTGAGACACGTAGCTACAACACACGGAGATGGAGAGAATGACGGATAAATGCGTGTCCCGTCATAGAAAGATTACACGAGTTACGGAGCAGAAAATATCACGATGGCGATTTTATCATCATTGTTTCATTCTTATAACTGTACAATATAACAGTGAAGACAGGCTTTTTAACTAAAGTCGAAGATTTCTTTTTTGTTTTATCAATTTCGCTAAATGGGACTGTATAAACTATTAAATGAAATCAGATTAATAATGTAAACATTATTTTAAACCGAACACTATATACAGTACTAAAAGGATCATAGATCCCCGTTGTTTACAAATCGGTTTTCATATAATCTGATCACATTTAAAATACTACAATATTCCACCCCCGCGGATCTTAAGTGCCCACCGCGGTGAGGGGATCCATTATAAAGCACAATATTATAAATGCTTCGATGTCATTCGCGCGACGTCTGACGTGAGAACAAACCCACCAGCCCCTCTCCTATTATATTTAATGCAGGTACTCTTTATTCTTCAGTTCCTCGATTAATATTTCGGTTTTAAATTATTTTAAGCTTTTAATTAAACTAGAAAATGACAAGGACAATATAAGTATAACATTTTGTTGACATTGTCGTCATCATCAGCCTGTATCAGGTATCAGTCCATTGCTTAGGCTAGTCTACCTCAAAGTGGGCGATAATGCCCCCAACATTTGAAACTTAGATGGAAGCGTTAAAGGGCCCATAAATGGGGAGGAGGGCGTTAATGTGGGTTACGGGGGCGATGTGTAATTTGTAATTTCATTGTATAGTATTTTAAACTTCACTAAAATTAAAACCCACCTATTACACAATTACGTTAACTTACGAAAACTTCGTTTACTATTTCTATATATTATAAGCATAAAATATTACAAATAATAAAAACGCTGGCTTATGAAGCGGTTTTTTTTTAACCAGTTCTAAATTGTAAACTAAAATTAAAGTCATGAAGTTGTGGTTGAGTTTTAGAGGTATATAAAAAAGTGGGGAGCGCTGAAAAAGATTTGATTTTCAAAGGGGGCGTTAAAAGAAGTAAGTTTGATAATCACCGGCTTAGGCCCGAAACCTTCTCTAATGCCTTTTATATTTTGCTATTTTGCAGTCCTAAACATAGTCTTAAGTGTTACAAAGCAAAGCAAAAACAAACACAAGTAACACTGTACGTATATGGACTATAATTAGAATGAAAATTTCAAATACAATGAATATATATCTGGTAACTTTATTTTATTTTGAACCACTAACGACATAGAAATGCGCAATTTTTATAATTATACTTAATCAAAAAAAAATAAAGTATGAAATATACACCTTAATTTTTTTTATTCTTTTTTTTGAGTATAGAATGTTAGAATTTTCCAAGTTTTCTTTTTATAATTTAAAAGACTTAATTTCCACTATCCTTAATCTGTATAAAATACGCTCTACTCTATATCAAATTTATAATCTGAGCTTTATGGTACTTTTTGACATTTAAAAAATTGTTCTTCGATTGTATTTTCCTTGTGTTACGTTTTTGGAAAATAATAACATGAATGTAATTTCCCTTACGTATTAAAATGTACATAAGTATTTTATTGTGATTAATACCTCTAAAAATGGGGACTAACGGCAACGGTCGACGCGGCGGCACAAAGTTGTCCGACGTACGCCGCCCCATGGATGAAGGAGATTGTGTCAACGATATGGATAGCCCCGAATTAGATTTTGTTTACGATGACTGTGATTCCCAAGCAAATGAAATAGCTGAACTTTATAGTTATACCGAGCACCCAGAATTTCAGCTCAATGTGAAAGCGTTCGAAGACATAATGGAAGAGTTTAATTTTCCACCTAGTTGGCAAAGATTGACCTTAGCGCAGCAGCGTACTGTAGTAATGAAACTGTTAGAGCATTTGGATGTTGCAGTAAGTGATGTTCGTATGCGGTCTGCTCGATGTATACTGTACTTAGCTCAGGGATGTTGGGCAGAAATGCAGTCTGATGCAGAGCAAGCTCATTGGGCAAGGCTTAATATTATGACGCTGTATGAAATGGGAACATTTGCTGCATTTATCGAATTATTGAATCTCGAAATTGTTAGAAGCAGTTCTGCTATGGCATCAAGAAAAATTGCAGAATCTCTTCCCGATTCTACTAATCTTCGTGTTATTTTGTCTGTGTTATATTTAATTACTGAACACATGAGAACCGAAAAAGAAAATCCTGATTCAGAATATGCTTGTTTAGTGAAAAACTTTAAAGAAGAACTCGGCACACCATTTGGTGAAGAATTATTGCCAGTAAAGTTGCTGAGTATGGTGACACATCTTTGTGCAGGAACAACTCCATATTTTCCTATGAAAAAAGTACTACTATTACTGTGGAAAGTTTTGCTTGTTTATTTGGGTGGTTCGAAAGAGTTGAAAGAGAGAAAATCCAGATTACGTGAAACACATGGATTAACTCCTATTAATGAAGATACACTTGAAATTATAAAAGGAATGCGGGCCAGTTCACCTCCACCTAGTGCTGCTGACATGCTGGAGAATCAAAACCCGGGACAAAGAAAACTAAAAGAAAATGAAAGAGCTCTCCGTAGGCAGACTTTTATGAAACAAACATCCCTAGATGAATCTGATGAACAAATATATGTAGACAAAGAAGAAACTGGAAATGGATCTGAAGATTATCCTATGGAGTTTCAGTCTATGCCTGCAGATAACATGCAGAATGCAAACACCAATCAGAACTGCCCATACTATATGTATTTTAAACAATTTGATAGTCCCCCTCCTCCACCACCTCTACCTAGAAGTCTTCCTTGGCAATCTAAAGTTCGGCAAAAAGATATTGACATGTTTCTAGATAATGTTCGAATAAAGTTTGTAGGTTATTCACTACCTGGTGATAGACAAACAGTAGCAGGGCTCCCACAACCAATTCATGAAGGGGTTGAAATACTGAAAAAGCATATGTACACCAGCCTGTCGGAAATCCAGGCGGAACGAGAAATTGAGATAGCAAGAAGTCCTTTGACAAAAGGAGAAAAGATTGTTGAAGAAACAGAAGCCGAGATCCTTTACAGAGCTATGCTGCCTAATTTACCACAATACATGATTGCCCTTTTAAAAATTCTCTTGGCAGCTGCCCCCACATCTACTGCCAAGACATACTCTATTAACATAATGGCTGACCTACTGCCTGAAGAAATGCCTGTTACTGTGTTACAGTCATTAAAACTTGGTATAGATGTCAACAGACACAAAGAGATCATTGTAAAAGCTGTGACTGCAATATTGCTCCTACTTCTAAAGCATTTCAAAATAAACCATGTCTACCAGTTTGAGTTTATGTCACAACACTTGGTTTATGCTAACTGCATGCCATTAGTTTTGAAGTTCTTCAATCAAGATATTTTGTCATATGTTGGTGCCAAAAACACTATACCAATATTTGACTTTCCTGCTTGTGTTATTGGAGAGCAACCTGAATTGACTAAAGAATGTTTGGAAATTGGTGACTCATCAGTTCCCTATTCATGGAGGAATGTTTTCTCTTGTATCAATTTGTTGAGAATTTTAAATAAATTGACAAAATGGAAGAATGCTAGGATTATGATGCTTGTTGTGTTTAAAAGTGCGCCAATATTAAAGCGCACACTTAAAGTGAGGCATGCTTTGATGCAATTTTATGTTCTTAAATTGCTGAAAATGCAAACAAAGTACCTGGGAAGGCAATGGAGGAAAACTAATATGAAAACGATCAGTGCTATTTATTCTAAAGTTCGCCATAGATTGAATGATGACTGGGCCTTTGGCAATGATGTTGATGCTAGACCGTGGGACTTTCAAGAAGAAGAATGTGCGCTGAGGGCTAGTGTTGACCGTTTCAACCACAGAAGATATGGTTCAGGAGGGGGACAAGAAGTTGATCTGACTCCGGTCGATACTGATATTAACAGTGTACTTGAATCAAATGTTGAGTTAGATGAAGAATTCAAGGACAATTATGAACTGTGGCTGGAACAGGAGGTCTACAACAATGAAATAAACTGGGACGTACTCTTATCCACATGAAATTTACAAAGGTTACATGAGAATATGATGTTTCTAAATTATTCAAAAGATAATAATTTAACTATTGTGGTGTTTTGATAGCAGTGCTTTTGAACTTGATACTTTTATACAGTGAGATTATCTATTATTTAACCGCTTAAAACATTTCATTGTTAAATTCTTGTTAGATCTCGCTATAATTTTTGTAAGTATATCTATTATTAGGATGACCTTATGTTAGTAGATTTAAATTGGAAATGCATAAAATGTAACATGCATACTTAAAAGCTAGAATTTTGTAATCATTTCAAATATTTGTTTTAAATCTGGTTATATGTATTAGATTTAGTATTAAAACTATTATGTAAACAAATTAAAATTATATTTAATGATTAAAAATGGATTAAAGTAAAAAGTTTGTGCTGATGCCACATTAAAAATCGATATTTTAAAAATTGTAACAATTCGTTTGTAAACTTACTTCAGAAACTAAATGAACATTTATAGCTGAATTTGTATTTTATTATTTAAAAATCTGCGATTTTTAAAGAACCACATTTTTTTATAACTTATACTGCGCAATTAATTCTATGTCAATAGTTAAATCTAAATAAAGATATTAGTGAAATAGCAGGGAGCGATTCTACGACCTCAATCTCATTGGTAGTTCGTACCCTTCATAATCAGACTACTGGTACTTAAGATCTACATTGGATTCCATATTATAGGACCCAGTTTTTGAGTTAGAAGAACTCTTCTTTTGTCTATTAAAGGTGCTCAAATTAAGTATTCGGCAGTATATCAACCCTATGTGAAATTTGTACGAATTGGCTTTCGATTTGGAAGTTTCAGAACCTCTGCCCATTGCCAACTCAATAGCCTGGTAAATTTCGTGATAATGCTAGGAGTACTGTACCAAAACCGTTTTTATTACAAGCAATTCTCTATGGTTGTACTGACAGGCCTGCTTGTTTGTCTGTGGTAGTTTGGGTGGAGTTTATTGTCAACTGTCAATTAAGTGTCATTGAAAATTGAATAAAGTTGAAAAAGTAAAAAGGTTAATCAGTGTAAAGCACAAAATAGATAATCGATTTGTGATTATAAAAGAAACGTTAAGGACTTTGGATATTCTAATTTCAAGTTAATATAAAAGTAATAATAATCATGTAAGTACATATTTGTAATTGATCTGAGCAACATCCTGTAATAAAAATTTCTTTTAAAAACCTTGTTATTGTGATTAATTATGTTTGTAAGAACTGAAATACAATGTTATGAATGTGAGCGTAGCATACTGTAATGGTTACATATTTCGTAATAGCTCTTGCCTGCGACTTCGTTAGCGAGGAAATAACTTATGCAGTCGATAGGTACTTCCTGACAGTGTTCGCATCTATGCTAAATTTCATCCATAATAATGTAGCCGATCTGGATACCGTCTTACAAGCATTCATCCAACCCAATTTTTGCATTTATAATATTAATAAATTTTTATTTTGGTTGTAGTTTCACTATGGCTGAGCTGGCAGCGCTTTTACAAACGTTAATTCCTGAAGGACGAACGCATTTAACCGACAGTCATACAAATCTCGAGCGTGTAGCGGAATATTGCGAAGCTAATTATTTTCAATCTGAAAATAAAAGACTTGCTCTTGAGAGTACTAAGAACTATACAACACAATCTTTAGCAAGTGTCGCTTATCAAATAAATACGCTCGCGTTTAACTTCCTGCATCTGCTGGAGCAGCAAACAATCCAGTTGGCGGAAATGGAAGGACAAATGAACCACATTGCACAAACTGTGGCAATACACAAAGAAAAAGTGGCTCGGAGAGAAATTGGTGTTCTGACGGCCAATAAAGTTACACCTAGGCAGTATAAAATAATAGCACCAGCTAATCCAGAGAAACCGATAAAATATGTGAGAAAGAGTATTGATTATACAGGTAAATACAACATTTTAGCCAATTTTGTGTTAAAATTACTATTAAAATTTATCTAAGAATATCGGCATAATTTCACAGCTTTGGATGATATTGGTCATGGTGCGCGTTGGAATGGAGGCTCTAGTGGTACACCTCGTGGCAGACGTTCAGTCTCCGCACAGGGCTCTGCCACTCTCCCTGCCCCCACTACAAAGCCCCCAACACCGCCTGCAGCTGTCCGAGCAGCCTCTGCATCTAACACAGGCACTCTTGGACGTGGAACACTTGGTATGTTTGTTTTGTGTTTTTTAGGCATAAAGTGTACCAAATAGGACTCTTAATCAACCAAGTAGATGAAACAGTAAAGGATATGCGTGGCCACTGTTTCCAATCTGTTTAATAAATTTAAAAGTCAATTTAAATTTGACGGAAATATTTTGTATATCTACTTAAGATACCACTTGCGAAGATAGTAACCTTCGTTGTTGAGGGATACGCGCCGGAGGACATCACAATCATCAGTATATTTAATTAGTTTTGTTGTATAGGTAAATCTTCACGTGAGTACCGCACGCCCCCCGCTGTGGCGCCTCCGCAAGTGCCTTCGCATTACGCACCGAACTACCCACGCCGACCACCCGGGTACTCCACCCTGCCTGTAGCACAGCCACAGGTAGGATATATAACAAGCACTGAAGAAATATAAATGAATAAAAAGTAATTAACCATGGTCAACTTGTATTTACAGGTGGGCATGGTGCACCCGAATCAACATCAGACAAATTCCAATTATTCTCAGCAAGATTTACATAGCAGTATGCCACGTAAGTTTTAAAACAGTGTAATAATTGTATTATTTTTATTTATTTATTTATATTGTGATTTATTTCCAGCTCCACCTTCTCCTTTGATCGGGTCGGACGGCGAGCACAGCCAACATTCTATGAGTCTACCTGGACATGTTAGTAATCAATGCTGTCACTTTATGGTATTAATAATGAATGATATTGACGGTAAGGATGTGCGCGCAGAGGGCGTCGTCGTCGTCGGGCGTGCCGTCGCTGCGCGGCGGGTCGGTGTCGCCGCCGCTGCCGCCGCCGCCGCTGGACGACGAGCTGGCGCACGACCGCCTGCACGACTTGCACCCCCACGTACGTACACGTACTCACTGATCAACTACACGTACACACACGATAGTGAACTATAATAAATCGTAAGAATAGCTAAATTCAATAGAAATGAGAAATTGTAACAAAACTTTCTATACATTTTTTATCTTTATAAGGTTGTAAATACAGACGTATTACACTCACACGTGTTTTATCTAATTAAAATACTGAAACTTCACAAAATAAATCCATAGACAAAATGTGACATTATCAGGTTGTGACGTGTTTTTTAAAAAAAAGAATAAACTAACGCTGGACTACGATCCCGCCCGATTGTGAATAAAATTTCGCATTTCCATTGAATTCGACTATACACGCACACATGTATATATTCTAGTTGTATTTGAAATCAGGGTAAGATGGGAGGTCCGTACTCCAGCGCCGTGCCTGCCATCGTGCCCGACGAGGAGGACCTGCCGGGCTGGGTGCCCAAGAACTACATCGAAAAAGGTAGGTCAAGAACAAAGTTTTTGATGAAGAGAATAGATTGCATATTTAAAAATAAGTAATATAAAAATTAAAAAATGAGTCGTATCATTTCAGAAGTACCGAAGATTTAAGGTAGAAAAATACGATCATTTTATTGACCTTTTTAATATCAATAACATCGTCCAATGTTTTTCTATTTAAAATTACGTTTGTTGTATTTTATTAATATTTATTATATTTCAGACGTAATTAGGTTTCTGAACTTTAAATAACATACAATGTTGTCATTCCTGTGAATGTGTGCACCTGTCGTCTTTTTGTCTTCGTGTCTTGGTTCCTTGTTTAGGTGATGCCCAATTTTCTAAAAAATTACAGCGTAATGATATAAATAAAATTTATATACCGATAGACTTTGTCATTTTATATGAAACAGTCTAATAATAAAAAATCAACGTAATAAAAATAAATTCAGTTGTTTGTACTGTATATGTTGGGCACCTTTTGCCACACGTTCTTTTTTTGTTTTTTCCTCATATATGGTTATTTTTTGTTCTTGCAGTTGTAGCGATCTACGATTATTACGCGGACAAGGAGGATGAACTGTCGTTCCAGGAGAGCGCGGTCATCTACGTGCTGAAGAAGAACGACGACGGCTGGTGGGAGGGCGTCATGGACGGCGTCACCGGCCTCTTCCCCGGCAACTATGTCGAACCCTGCGTCTAGATTGCGCACAATGAAAACCATCCGACGAAAAGAGTTTCAACTTATATTGACCGCAGGAGGCGTCAGCGGCGACCTCTAGTTCTCTATGTAACAAATTATAACTTCGTTATAATATCTTGAGTTACTTTAAGACTGAAACTTTATTCGGATGAGTTAAAAGATTGCATGAGGCCGTTCAAGTATTACGTAAGCAGATCACATACATTTATTCATCCCCCCCCCTCCCATGTCGTTAAAAATAAGCAAAGTAAAGACTCCCCCGCCCCCCCATAGTGCTTACGTTATACGATAGGAAAATATCTATCTTGGACCTGGGTAGGAATACGCTGAGTGGAGATTTGAAATGAGAATTCAGCACCGAGCAACATATGTGAATATTAAAATCGTGTGAAATAGAGTCTAGTATAAATGAGGTTACAATTAATTACAATAAAATTAGTTACTAGTATGAAATCATTCGAAAACAATGCACTTTATTTAGGAATACTTGGTAATGTTTGAATATTACGTTATACGGTTTAGGTTCTTACGGTAAATGGAAAGTGCTTGCAAACTATGTAAGCATGGATGTTAAAGAAAGTCCTGTCTTTGTAGCATTATTAATAAAAATTGTTAACTTTAAAACTAGTTTATGTTATAAGAATATATTGTCTTTATTTGTGTAATGAAATTTTATAATAGATTAGTAGACGACTGTTGAAAACTGAAATAATTTTCAGTTATATTTTCTAGAGAAAAGGTCCATACGATATCCAAAAATAAATATTCTACGTCATTCCAGTCTTTAAAGTCATGTAATTACGATGTGACTGATTTCTTTTCATTTATACACTAATTTCTATTATAAGTACTATTATTGGTTCTGAATTTAAGATTTGCCTGTAATTGAGAACATCTTGTAGCGGTTGCCTGCAAACTAGTGTAGATTTATAATTATTGTGCGGAATTTGTAAATATATACAATTTTATTCCAAATAAATAAGTTAATAAACTCTGCGTCTTATTTGTACCCTACATACCCTTTACAAATAATTACTGCTTTTATACAGTTCTATGTAACGGTCTGTATTTGTATTTAACCCTTTAACCGCCAAGGTTAGATGAAATTCGAAGTGGAGCAGTATAGGGAACGGATGATGTCGAGATACTAATGAACATCCCTGTTTGCTGTAGGTGGTAGGTATAAATTTTTGTTTTACTGCGCGTGGCGCTGGGGACACAACTGATATTGAGTTTGAACAGCGGTGAAAGGGTTAAGACATGGAAATGTTTACATTATCATCATAAACAGCTCTGTCTGTCCACTGTTGGACATAGGCCTTTCCCAATGCCTTCCACAGTATGCGGTCCTCCGCTTTCCGCATCCAACG
>JAODUI010000031.1:3641745-3681174 GCA_027563995.1 Papilio gigon
AATAATAATAATTCATTTAATCCATTTCAAAACATTACAACACAATTACAACAATGAAAGAACCAAACATGAGGTAATAAACAAAATAAAAAAGAAGAAAAAAAAAAGGAAAGCATAAAAAAAACGCAAATATCTATGTCGGTGTGTGCTGCAATGCCGAAAAGATTAAGCCTTAAGAATAATATATAGATAATATAAATAGGATTAAATACCTATTATCATATGATTTTTTTATAGAAAATGAGATGAATTACAAAGTTGATTTATAATGTTTAGGCAGTGAAATAATAGAACGTGTCCTGTAGTTTGTAATCAGAAAAAATGTTAGTAGAAGTAAGCGCAAGTGACAGTAAAACGTTAACTTGTGTCACAGCGCCTGGCAATATTTTATAGCATAATGTAATTCATTACTTGTGTAAACTGTGTTAGCCGAGTTGCGGCCGCGGCGCAACAGGCCCCGGCCGAGCGGGCAGGCTGCGAGACATTAACTAATGCAGGAGTCGCGAACACTTTTACTCGATCACAATGTCTTTATTAATTTATTAATCTTTATTAAACTCTCGCTCTGCAAAAGCCAAGATAATAAATATACGGAGTGAAAACTCTGAGACATTTAAAGTTAATACGGAGGAGTGCTTATCACTGGTTTACCAAATAGATTATATTCTTTCTATTTTCAATCTTTACAAGTATTTCTATTGTTTCTTTATTTTACTTACATAATATTAAACAAACCCAACCTAAGCATATCTCTGTGTAAGAAGAAAACGGACTGGATTTTGAAATGTTCCGAGTGTTCGTTAACTCTGTTCGAGGTAATTAAATAACCGCATCTCCGCTGCAAGTTGCGACCCGCCTTCCAATCTAAGTAACGTCGGGCCATGAAAACTGCGGGTTTATTACAAATGTTAAATTACTCAATAATTTAAACAAAATATAAACGTATAAAGAATCAACATTTCATCGTAACAAGTCCACATATAATGTTTCAATGCGACTCAACCCCGCGGTGGCTTTAAGTCAATCGATGTTAATAAACACAACATAGACTAATGCACTTGAAGATAAAGATAAATGTCGTCTCGCAAAAGGTTTCTGTTTTAACTTAATCTTGACAAATAGACACAGGCTTACTCGTACGTATAATACGGACATTTATATTTTACAATACAATAAAACATAAACAAAGAATTACAGATTTTGAAGCGCCAATAGCCTAATACTTAAGGGTACGGACTACCGATCTAGCGGTCGTGGGATCGAATTTCGCCATTCGACTATTGTCATGGTCTATATTCCAACACAAGGTTATTCAAGCTTACCAGGGATGATCACATGAAATACTAGTAAATTAACAAAAATCTGCTATTATTTTACAAAAAAAAATCTTTGAAATCAGGAGTTGAACTTCATAACAGTGTAATGACCTTTTATTTTACCTAAATTAATAAACTTCTATTAGTTATAATTTAATTAATCTCTATTAATTTTTGCAACTCTGAAAGTCTTCTACACGTTCAGTTTTGACTGTACGGTACGATTTTTTTGTTAGAATTGTGCAGTTAAAAAATATCTGAAGCTTTAGAAAGGCATTCGATTCTAAAATACTTAAAATAGTCCTTCCATTATTTGCAATGATAGTTAAGTATGGGCTAATAATAGTTGGGCAATTGTCCCTAATTGCTATGGAAATATAAAATAAAAAAAAATGTTATCTAACAAAACATTTGACATACGTCCCCAGAGCTCTGTTTCCTGTGGAACGTATCTGTGTATTAGGAAGCGGTGCCTATTCTTGATCGTTTTAATTACACTAAGAAAAATGAGTTCCAATCCTTTACTGAACACTAAAGGTAACACAATACGCTCATACAGTAAGTCAACAAACGCATTAATTCCTCTCATCCATTCCACAAATGAAATAGACAATACGGAATGTTCGAAATGAACACAATAGAGTATCGATTGGCTCTCGAATGATCGGCTTCATGAAGCTGCCGTAATGTTCATTGCTCACTGCTATGTGGAAGAAATTGGACCACTTTCATGCCATATGTTGGCAGCTGATATTTTTTATAGTGAGTTTCATTGTTTCAAAGACCTTTGGTATAATAAGGATTAAAAAAAGAGTTGATTGTCTCTTACGGAGGCTTTTTATCAGTGATTTAAGGATCTACGATCATTACATTGAAGCATATCTGCTTGATACGCGCTGTCGCTTAGCAGAGATATTTTTAGTGATGCGTGTGAGATGGTGTGTGTAGATGATAATATGTGTGTGTGTGTGTCGGACACTAAAGAAGAATGTAGTTCCAAGTACGAGTACACACATTTAGAAGGTATGAAGTAATTGAGATTGACAAAGGCCTGCTAAGAATTAGTCCAACAATTAGGACAGAAGCTTTTAGGAGGCGGCGCGTTATTAAATATTTATTGTACGTAAATTCGCTGTAAATGGAAGTTTACTCGTGCTTCAAACATCTATTTTATTATCTTTATTATACGTTTAAAATTAAGTATATATACTGATTCAAGTTAAGACTGGTGGACCCCATGGCATTAGTCATTAGCCCGTATGTCAACTTACACTATAAAGAACGGCGAGTACATATTGAAGCTAGTTTAGAAATGATTGCGTGTACGTTTAACATGTCCCGTCTCTTAAAAGTCAAAGCGATCGATAGGCAATATCTCCAAAAAGTAATTACCGAGAGTGCGCTCCCGCGAGATTGCAACATGAATGCGAACACCTATCAGTTTTTCCAATGTACTATAAAACTTGAACAGTTCATAACTGCCTCATGACACCCGCGTACACCGCCTGATCACATTTACTCGGTGCCTGTGATATGCAAAAGTAACAAAAAATCGGAAATTATTGAGAAAATTAAAAAGTGAGCGAAAATAGAAAACTTTGTGTGAATTTATAAATTAATTGCGTGTCGGGATGAATGAGAAATTAGACACAACACAAGAAGCGCATAAAGGATTCTCTCCTCTCGTATTGAAATATATATATAATTGAATTTTTCATTTAATTACAAATTTATTAATATTCAATTTATTCGTACGTATTAAATTAATACAATGATTATTATTCAGTGGTAATTGCGTAAGGAATATATCTAATCTGCATTAGGTTTAACCCTACATTCAGTCATTAGAGCAGTGCCACTAATGCCCATACGCTTTGGTTAACCGTAATGATTAATTCAATTTCGTCCTTAATTAACCTTAAAGAATTACATGAAATATGAAGATTAATATTCATCATCATCATCATCATCACTAGCTCACTACACGTACCCACCGATTAATAGTACAATGACGTAATTTTAAAGTACACTACGTTTTTTTTTAAATACTAGCAGATTTTTATTTATTTCCTAGTATTTGTTTTACCACTCTAACTAAGCTCTAGGGATGTAATAGGATATGGTCCACGACAATAGTCGAATGGCGGGATTCGAACTCTCGACCACATATTCAGAAATTCGTATCCTTAACCATTAGGCTATTGACGCTTATTTAATTGTAGACATGCTTCCTGCATAACATGATTAAATAACAAAGAAAATGTTTTCTGTTGTATGTTTTTCTTTTATAAGAATTTCCTCAAAGACCGCTGTCTGAAACTTCCAGAAGCTTGTTTTCCTGTGGGAGGCCTTCCTACGCTGGATAAAAAAGCAATATAATTTTTATCGCAGCAAATAAACTTAAAAAAAGTAAATTTCCCCTACAAGCTCACCGGCTGACATTTTTAAATCTTTGGCATTAAATTAAATTTTACTCCGTTTCTAAAAATGTTTGTCATTCCTGATTTCGACGTTATTGCTTTATTTTCTTACTTAATTTTATTATAAACCGGCTACGACTTTGTTCGTAATGAATTAATAAAATTCCAATGTCATTGTTTTTCAATATATTTGAATACTAAAACGTTCTTTAGAACTCATCAAATTGCAATTGAACCTTAACCTTATAAAAGTAATGTAAATTTGGAAGACAAAAGACTTTTCTTAAAGTTCCAAATTTAAAATAAACGGCGGTAAGTTCAGAATTAGATTTTCCAATACAAAAGATTATGTTTGAACATTTTCCCTTTTCATTTTCGGCTCAACTTCTATTGTTATTGAATGTTGTCTTCAACTGGAATTATGAAAATCTTTGTAAATTTTAACGAAGGCCTTGTTTCGTGAACTACGCGCTGTGGATATTAATCGTCTACTTTAAACAGCGACAATTTGAAATTACTCTATTATAGTGTGGTATATTTTTATGTATAATGTAGTGTATTCTAAAACATTTATAAACATGCATTCAAACTTTCACATACTACAGTGATAGCAAGAAGTAAGATGATTTTTGTTTAGCAATTTTTGGCAATAAAATTGTGTAAATCCTTCTTCGTATAAGTTTTCAGTTTACCGAATCCTGAAACATTAGATCGAATATCGGTAGTTTATTCAAAATAAACTACCTCCGATTCCACATTCTTATGTGATATCTGAATCGAGTATAAATGTCGCGTGGTAAAGCTACCGTTTATGTTTCAGTTTCCATTCACCACGAGGAAGGAAGCCTTTTACTGTATAACCTTTTAACGCACCAACTAAGTTGCCCTACTTAAGCTGAAAGGCGTGACTTATCTATGGGAATTGTTATCTAAAGAACTTGCATTAAAAACTAGGGGAAATAATATTATAGCCTAACCAGGGATATAAAATCCTCGACGTATTGAGGAAATATATAGTAAAGTAAATAAAAGAAAACTTATTAGCCGTTGGACGAGCGTAATGTCTCTTAACTTTACAAGACAATTCGATTTCCAACTTTAACTGCCTAATTTGAGTTTTATTTTTGAGAGGAGGGGACAAACGAGTGGCGGTATCTCGGAGGTGGTCATCGATGTCCGCAACACTAGAGAAGCAGCTGCGTTGCCGCAGTTGTTAATTGATGACTTAGGTAGTTTGTGTAGATTTTCTTTTTACTTTCATACAAGTTTATAATAATAAAATACACAAGACAAGCATATAAGTTATTAAAGTAAGGGGCCGTAGAAATGGAATTTCATGATAAATGGACGCGCCGCGTGGGCTCGCCTTTTAACAGCCGAACCAAGAATTACTGTTAAAAGGTTTTCTTGTATAGCCTGCAGACGATGTGGGTTTAGCTACGCCCACTTTATAAATAACCTTAGTTTTAACCGTTTTGTTAATCATGTTATTTAAAAAGGCAACCACTGGCTTAAAAGATTGTTTATCTAATTTTTTGTTGTTCCAAAATTATTAATTAGGATTTGTACCATGACCATATATTGCGCTGTCCATAAACTATTCAATTGAGACATTGGAGCCATTATACATATAGTAACTGTGTTGACTTACAATTTATTTGTATAAAGTAACATAAATTAAATGGCATTGAAACAATGAACACGGCTTCATAAAACCACAAAATCATAATAACCAATATATTCATATACCGGCGGGTAAACTTCGCGAATTACATTAATATAGAAATGGAAATAAATCTGTCGGGAACATGAAAATTTTCGGTCCCTTAACTTTGTTAATAAGCGCCGTAGCTACGGCGCAGCTACGGCGTAGCTACAAGCTATAAGCCTATAAGGTAATCGTTCATGTCCGAACAAAAAAGTTAAGACCGAAGTATTTAAATTCAATTTAAACTTTGTAAATGATTTATTACTTTTAATGGACAAGATTATTAAGGCTGTTAAGAATTACATTAAAAGTTAAGATATTTTTTTTCGTTTGCAAGTTAAACCTACTATTTATTGATTCAAACTTATGACCGCTGGAATATATGTTACGCAAAAGTTGTCTAGTAAAGTACTGAAGCACATCTTGCCGAAGCTACTGCTAAGCTTTGTAGATTTTTTTTTATTTTTAGGCAGTTAAGACTCGAGCAAGAAATGTTTCGTTTGTAATATGATGATGCCCCAGTCACGCGACAAACAACAAAAACTCGTAATGTCATTTAATCCAGTAAGAACAGCTTAGGAACATAGATGGTGCTGTACGGTCGCGGACAAATGTAATCAGATTGGAGGAGTCTGCGAGTGATTGCGAGGTCGCGTGACGCCACCGCGGCATTACACCCCTTACGCATTAAGCCCCTCTTGATGAATGTTTGCGGCAAAGAATTCTGTGTGTTACGCAATTCGGTAACTCGCTAACTATATTTCTGATTACAAAGATACGAATCATTGAAGTGGGGTAATTGTATGATTGCAGGAAATAAATCTATTTTTTAGTTTCTTAACTATTTTTGTGTGAGTATTATAATTCGTAATATTGGAAAATACAAAGCTCGCTACTCAAGTTCAATGTTAGCTGAACAGTTTAATTGACCGCTAACATTAACGTAAGCTTTAATCGTACAGTTTGATTGTTCAGTAAAAACTGTCTTGTGGATTTTACATCAAGATAGGTAGGTTTGGAATTTTACTTCCATACGCGTAAAAAAACATTTTTTTTAGTTTGTAACGTTTTTAGAATGATATTGATAAAGTTTATTTTTCGTATTCCTCAAAAGATCAGTCGCCATAGATATCCAGCCTACATCCTAATCAACGTCCTCTTATCGTTTAAACTACTTCCAACTCAAACACTTGCAAGACCGAAGCCATTTGTCACAGGGCCCCGTGCTATAAATTCTTTTAATCGCAGACCTATTCGACCACGCAAAGACAAATACCAAAGTTACTTGATAAATTGTGTCACCGAAAAAATGTAAAATTTGTCAGCTTTTGTATTTAGTGAACTGAAGGTATCAGCTATAATTAAAGTCTATTTTCTTTGGAAGGCATAACTTGAATATATTTTTTTGTCAAATAGAAATTATAAACGCCAGTATTTGACGTCAATTTATAATGTGACTAATGAGTCTGTAATCTGTAAGTTAGTTATTTTATAGAATGAAACTTGATCAGAAAAATGAGATATTAAGATGAAGAGCAAGCGAAGACGTTTAACGAGACCGCTCCTGATGCTGTGATAAATGTTTACGTAAAATATTTCATTCCCGCGCGAGAACTTTATATATCTTGACCTAAATATAAAACCGTGTCTCGGAGGTACTAAAGGTGAGTGCCTATTAAGACGACTCACCTTTATTATGTTTATATAAAATGTAGAAAATAATTTTAAGATATTAAAAAATATAATAAACAGATGCAGAGAGGGTGAGAGGAGAAATGGGAGTCTAGGGACATATTTTTTGTGTATGATAAACATTACTTCCTTTTATTAAGTAACAAACTTACCACGATTAGGCTTTCGCGGTATATGCGCCGTTGTCGCGGGCTGACTGAAGTTTCCGCGTAGTGTTGTGGTAAAGTAAGGTAAGGTAGTAAAACCACGATAAAGTTAAACAACTTTATTTGAATCAATCTCACACTGGTACATGGCCGGGTTCTAGTTATATTTCGGCGTTTACTATAACAAGTATATAACAATGGTACACTTAAGTTTATATAATAACATAAATAATCAAGTAAGTCGGCACACGCAGCTTTGGGATTCGGGGAATTGTTAAATACTATCGTTTCACATACAATTCGCGTTATTGCTGTAACGGTCGCTTTGGGAAACGAACCCAGCCAGCTTTGGATCGCACGCAATCAAATTATAAGTAGTTCAAGAAAACATAATGGGACTTACTTCTGTATGATGTGTAGAGATTCATTTGTTATCTCTCTTGGTAAGAAAGAAAATGTTAATTTCCACAAAGCGGAACATAGAAAATATTCGGAACGTAATCTTCAAAGAAAGAGACTGTTTAGATCATTAAAGTGCCTTGTCCATTATTATGACATTGATATAAGCACCATATTTATAACCAACACATTTAACTTATAAGAGAATTTTGCAACGAAATAAAACATTTTATATATTGTCTTGTGTTAAGAAAATACTCTTGAGATTACGTGAGCGCTGTTTGAGTTGTGAATAAACAGTGTGTAAGTAATGTGAGGCTTGTTTGCACAGCAATTACATTTCATCCGTCGGATGGCGCACATCTCAAACACGACTACATTAATAATACATGTTAATGGATATATACCGGCTGTTTGCCGCGACTTTGTCTACTGAAAGCTAAAACAAAACAAGTGATGTCTCCATAATTTCTCCGTCGGTTCAAGTTTCATAAAGATCCATGTAACTATTCTGGAAAGTTAGAAATTTCCGTGAACATAATACAGTACTGCACAGTTTAACTGACAAGGAAACTTTTGCCCACACATGTCAAGACCTAATTGTACAATTGATTGTTTAGTAAAAACTTCCGTGTAGACATCCAAAAAAATCTACACTTAGGGGACTTTTTTAGTGACCATACGGTCGGTAATGTGTGACTGGGAGTAGATTTAAATGTAAGTGTAAATGTAAACTATAGAAAGTAACTAAATGAATTATAATAAAATAATGACTGCTGTAACCTTCAGCAGACATAGTTTTATGTATGTCGTAATTCATTGGGGCAGCGATATCCCGTAGGTTAGATGAGTAATGCGTGTTCGGCCGATGTTCTCGCAAAAGGGTTAAAGGTTTAATTAATTCCTGGCAACGATATTTTATGGTACGAATATATTTATTGCTATTTGTATTGTATTAGGTTTTTATATACAGAGCTCTGAGACACGGCCAGTTACAGAATTAAACAATATAAGTAAGGATTTTTATTTTATTGTTTAATGTTTATTTATTTGGTTGGTTTCATTTGTGTTGTGATGTTTTCGGAACTTGGGGCGCACTCTCCTGGTGGACCGACGACTTAGTGCGGAAGGCGGGAAATAGGATGCGCAAGGCGGAGGACTGTCTGCTGTGGAAGGTATTCAAGAATGCTTCTGTTCAACAGCAGACAAAAGCTTATGGTATGTTTTAAAATATCCTTGATAATGATACAAATAAAAATATTATATTATCTGTACAGAAAAGATAATGTAAAATAAAGTATTGGCAGTAATCTTGCAAATTCTTTCTTTACCACGAGTCTTCACAAGTAAATCTTGTACAAAACGTATTGGTCTCGTATGAGTATTAACAAGTTGTACATGTGTTTCCAATGAAAACGCAAGGTTACGAAAACAATTTATTAACAAATAAATAGTTGTAGGTTCGGTGTCGTTAAATTACATTGATAGGAGACAAAGCGTGCGTTAAATAAAAGACGTTTTGTTGTGTGACGAGGGTCGACCGCCGCGAGCTGCTTTCTACGTCTTCTTGTGTTAATACTATTAACGCGGCACATGGACCGTGGCTCTAAGTGTTATTGTTTCATAAAACATACAGTACAATACATTCAAATACGAATAAAGGAATTAGTTAAGATGCGGGGCGTTGTCCTGAAAATTGATTAGTTATTACGTTGGTTAAGCGAACAATCTTTGTTTTAGAAGTAAGTAGATTTTATTTTTGGTTAAATAATAATTTATTAAATAATTTCTATTTTTGCAAAACTGGTTTTATAAATTACGAAATTATTAAAGTAAACAGGAAGGATGTTGAATACAAAAAAGAACTTTATATAGTAAACGTGACAAATTAAAGGTAATTTTTTAATCTATTAATAAAAAATAAAATGCAAACGTCAATTTTACGAGAAAACATTCAGCTCGTATTTTCATGAAATGAAAATGTTCTTCTATCGAAGTATTGATGTATTCATCGAAAACCTACACATTGAGGGAGGCTTTCGAAACGGAAAATAAAAGCCGTACGTCAGGCTGTCGGCTGAATGAGCGCGCTCCGCCACTGAAGGATCCCTGAATCACTGAATCAACCGGAAGTTATTTCACGAAACAATTTTATGGGATAATTGTAAAATACAGAATCTAGTTAGTTACTAAGAGTATTGAAATATTATTTATTTTGTTCACTATATAACTACATCATCATCACCATCATCATCATCTGCCATTCTTTGCTCAGTACTGGACATATACCTTATTCAATAAAAAAAAACATTTTAATAAAATAGAAGTTAATTTCTTTAAGGCTTATATTAGCCATATTGGTGGCATCTTTTTGCTGATGACTTGTTAATTTAAGTAATACGATAAAGTCTAGAGAAAACAATTAGTTCATCGTGAATCCCCAGGGAAGGATACTTACTATGACATATATACGCATGTGTTCTGCAGATATAAATGCTTTTGTTATCCGAAGCCAAGAATACATTTAGGATTATGGAATATCAATATTTACGAAATAACCAATATCCGATACAAGGAAAACTGTTTTACTTATAAGAGGTTTTGATGTATTGCCAAGGTCGCACATACACACACATAGGCCGAGCACTGCGGGTCTATAAATACTTGTATTTCTGTACATTTTTCTACAAAAAAATACTTTTTGAAATAGACTTCTAATGCTCTGAGACAGTACTAGAGGCTAAAGGAAGAAAACAAAATAAAACAATAAATTTTAAATGACTTCATCAACCATGTCAACTTGTCCTTTCCCCACGTGGTGACGTCACACTAAGTACTCCATACATCTCTATTAGCCGTCTCTACATTCCCTTAAGCATATCCACTTTAACACAATCCATGCATACTTCCTTCAGTCTATCTTTTAATATCAGTTTAAAAACACATATATAATTAAACTATTAAAACTTTCGTGAGACATTTCACTATATAACTTATAAAACGGCCCATCGGGGGCTCGAAACTAGTCGGTACGGACACCGAGTTGCACGTGAGTTAAGCCGTTTTATAAGTTACATATATAATTAAAAAAAAAATTGTTGAGTTACCAATATTTCTTGTACCTATTCCTTGTAAACTTGTAAAAGCTTGTGTTAGGATATAGTTGACAACAATAGTCGAATGGCGGGATTCGAACCTACGACCGCTAGATCCGTAGTTCGTACTTTTAACCATTAGGCTAGTGGCGCTCCGAAATTAATTGTCGTGTCTTTTATTTGTTTGCAAGCGTCGAACGCATCGGCCCGTGTATGGTAATAAAAGGAGTATTTAAACGTAAAATAACAATTACAGCGTGTTCTCGAGTCCTTCATTAACATTCCAATTTATATGAGACGCGTCAAAGTGAGTGCCATGACTGAATGATCAAAGTTCAAATAAACAAAAATCTCGGCGAGCGGTCACTTGTTACAAGTTGAGCTATGCGTTATTTAAATCTTTCTCTCGTATCAATAACTTTTGTTTAACATTATTTTTGTTTCATAAGAATAATAAAAGATACGTTTGACAGTATAATGACACCGTATACGTCACATCATTATCATCACCAGCTCGGGTCAGTCCACCAGTAGACATCGGCCTACCATATTTAATTCTGATTTCAAATATTCTTTAACCATTAGACAGTTACATCATCGCTATGCGGATAGGTTATCTGTATTACTAGATTTATTTGAATTCCGCGCCAACTAAATCTCGGGCAAAACTAGTAATAATTAAATTGCATTGGATAGGACTTCATTGGTACTATCATATTGTAGCCTGAAGCGGACCAAAGATAAGTCAGCGACACACGTGTGCAAGACAGCTCTAACTATCGAACTTAGATGTATTCTTTGCAGCGTAAGGAATCTACTTTTACGGGAATACAGTGGAGAATCTATTTAGAAATACTATTAATCTTTATAACGTAACGTGTATCACTTATCTATTGAGATATTTCGTCAGGTTAGGCTGCAGTGGGTGCTTCTTTACAGGAATGTGCCCGATTAACGGTCAGCAGGTAGAGGTGGCGGCTCCTGTCTGCTGCCAAATAAATCGCGACAACCACGACCACCCTGACAAGAGTGAAGCGACCGAGAAGACGGTGTTACGTGAAATTTATGTAGTTATAATAGCATTGTAACGAGAACAATGAATGCGGTTATATCGGGTGGGAACGCCGCGCCGCTCCGCGGACACGATCGTGTGTCCGGCCTCTAATTGGACACTTGATACCGGAATACGACGAGGCACGATGGAGCAGAGCAACGCTGCGGGAGATCATTTTTTTTACTTTTGCCTTTATTATGTTCGGCTTTGATTCTATTAAGGTTTTTTTAACTCTTCTAATGAACTTAAATTGATGACAGGTATTTTGACCTTCGAACCATATCCATGAAGTGTGCGCTTGATTGGCCGCAAAGCACTTAGGGAACAAGATTTGTCGCTTATTCGAATTACCCAAAGGTCAAATATAATGCGTTTGCTGGACAAAGGTCCGCGGTATTAATCAAATGCCCTAACGATCAAGTCACTAGTATACTACGACTACATTTTAAGGTTATTTACCCTTTGACTTGCGCACTAATTTACCACAAAGTAATTGATGACAAATGTGACCGTAGATTTTATTGTATCATTAATCTTTTACAAGATCCCAGCAACCACGGCACAGAATTGGATAATTCTTTTTGTAGAAACACTGCCGCCTGTCATTTGTTTCATTCCTTGAATAAAATGAATAAATGAATGACGACTGTTTGAACGATCATTATGCGATTGTCAAAGTATTTTAATCGTCTCGTTCACGTGGACATCTACGAAAGTTTGGAGAGCTGCCGTTAATCTGTCCAGTGGAAGATTAAGTATGGAATATTTGAAATGACAGCGTGAATATATAACGCCAAGCCGCACGCCCGCGCTGCCGGCTGCGATCAGATAAGAACATAGCAGACTCGACCTCATTTCATGATGACTTTTACACAGCTATTGTGATATGCCGAGCATCCATTCAGCGGCATTTCACTTATATTTCATTTCGAGGTATACGCCAGCTCATGTTCTAAACAGTGATTAGATATATAGTAAATGGTACTATGGTGTTGTCAAGTGTGTGGACAAAAACACCTAAAAAATAAATAAATACGTGGTCTAAGACAATATTATTACACAGTTTGTGGAAAACATTTTTGGCCTTATCTAATGGAATGTACAAACCAACGAAGTTATCTGTTTGCTATTCTGCCTATAGATGTCTTGTTTTTTGCACTTGAACAAGAATTTAAATTTAAGTTCGAATGAGTTTCGGAACAACATGCATATATTGGCTTTGAAATTCAAAACAGCGCCGTGTTCACTCATATATACTATTATGACTTACGTTTTGAATAACTTTGTATGTAAAGTTACTTCGTCTCACAAGTGTTACATGGCTACTACACTAAGTGTCAAATTATCTTAATTAACTTAAAACCAGAAATTCATTCAGTTACTAAAAGTAAGTACTAATTTTAATTTAAAGAAATAAGAAAATAAACTTAATTAGTAACTAATTTGTTTTTCCAGGTAATGTTCTATATTTATACAAATTTTATTGAATTTCACCCGATTAGTTTACATCCATCCATCCATATGAACTTTCATATTCAGAATTTTAGTAAGTAAAAATCTTGACAAGTATATTTGCAAAAATATTAATTAAATTTGTTTTACAATTCAAGAAAACTTGTTCATCGTAAAAAATACAAATAAATGTATTTGAAATGTCAGCAGTAGCATTTCATATTGTACACAATTTATTATCTGATGATAGCATTCCAGTTCACAAAAGACTTGATTCGTCTCTGTCGAGTATTTTGTTGCTCATCGACTCTAAAGTTCATGGCACTAGCATTTGCTTACTCCCGCTGGCGGCCAGCGAATAACCAATTAAATATGTAAAACATGAAAACGTAAAACAATATTCTTAAACCAAAACGAAACTATCCGACGGTTCGTTGGATGCGGAAAACGGAGCGCACACTATGGAAGGCATTGGAGAAGAACTGTGTCCAGCGGTGGGCAGACAAGATGGATGCTGGAAAGATGACACTGTAACAATAAATTTAATTGATTTGATAAATTTATTGAGCAAGGTTGCGGAGGTCATTGTATGCGGAGGACACTGCATTCTGCCGATCAAGATACACACATACACACAATGCATATTTAAGAGAAAAGTTTTAAGCATTAAATATGTACTGATGTTATCTTTCACAACACATTTTGAAATTAAATTCTGCTTATGGAATTATAATTAAATTCCCTTTGAGTTCAAACGCGACGTTATTAAAGGTTTTAATTAAACTTTACAATGTTATATTAGAAGCTCCAAAATCACTCTCAATATAAATTAAACGTGGTATTGAACATCGGAATATCGTACAGTATGGACAGTTTTTTTTTAAATACATTTTTTTTTACAAAATAATTTAATCAAATAGTGTTCTAACCACGCACGTAAACTACGTGAATTAAACAATTAAAATAACATTAACAAACACTTAATTACTTCATGTTTAAGTTTTATTTCGTTCATAAATTAATTCACAAATTATTTCAAATCTGCCGTCAATTAGATGCCCTATGATAAGGACTTGTTGAAAATATAATAGTCAATTATGTATAGAAATAAAAGAGAAACTACAACAGCGTCATGAATTCAATATTCCTGTTCATTTTACTCGAAGGCAATCGCTTGAAGTATGATCGCGAGGGAAAATGTTATTTTAAAATGTAATACAATTTGCCGTATCAACAGTCCGGTCGTCGGCGTGTCGATCAACTAGCGCCATGAAAACAAACATGGCCGCCTGTCAAACTCACTTACAGCCCAATAAACACAGAAAATATTGCTGCGAAAATGTGCTTAGTATTTTAATACATCTGTGTGTGCAGTAATGTTTTCTTTTTAATTTTTGATGTCATTCTTTACTAAGGTCGTACACAACACGTAGATCAAATCCCACAATGATCGATCCTGTGCCGCTCGCTTACACTATACTAATGCTTGCAAGCGGCTCGGAGAATTAGCTAAAATAGCAAAGTGACTGCTACTCATAGAAATCTGCTTTGATACGTGGCTTACCTTCGACAGCGGAGATATTTTATGTAGAAATGAAAAAGATTATGTGAAATTTATCACTTCTTTCAATTTATTTTGTGGAATATATATTTATTAATTTGTTTACTTAAACGTCTACACTGCATAGTAAAAAAATATTCAATTTATCGCTGTTCTCATGGCTCCACATTGTCCAAGTGGCAGGCGAGCGGCGAGCGGCGAGTGGCAGCGTTGCGGTAACGTAATTACAGACTAATAGTTTCAGAGCAAACCTAGCGGCCGACCGCGCGCTCTGGCTACTTTCCTTCTCTGCTCTGTGGACATAATTATCGCTCAACTTTATAACTTTAATGAGTCACTCGGGAGAGATTTTTTAATCTGTACCGTAGTGTTACGAACTAGCGGCTGGACGCCGGCTTTGCTCGGGGGAAATACCGGCTGGAAAATAATGTGAACAGATTACTGTACTGTTCGGCGCGATATTATTAAAATGAAACAACGGCTTGAAAATGAATGATAGGTTCTTAATTTATTCTATTAAAAAGTTCTTGTTATAATTTATAAACATGTTGCTTTTTTTCTACTGAAATTACCAATGTTCTAATTGTTTTGGTTCCTTTCTAAGATACTTCGAACTAGCAGTAGCCCGCGACTGTCCGCGCTTACGAACACGAGACAATGATCTGCGTGTAAAATTCTTTCAGGTCCATATAGCCGTTCTGAAAACATCTTCTGACAAACATCCATACATCCATTTAGACATTCGCATTTGTAATATTAGTAAGTAGTGAGATAAATTTGTGTCTAAAATATATGTAAATTAAAACATTTTCTTTATACAAATAGATGCATGTATAAGGTAGGAAAGTTATGTTGGGAACACTGCTTGCAAGGCATCGCTTTCATTAGGCGCTCGAGCGCAGGAATTGATATTAAGATCAAGCCTTTGCTAAACTACTAAAGCCTTTGCTGTTTTAATTATCTTTTTAATCATCTTGCAGTTTCTTGTATACTACTTTCCGCTAGATGGTTATCAAGTTTTTTAATCGAGGAAAATTAGATTTTTCCCGTTGGTCCGATTGGTCGACCAATTGAGATTTATTGCAACAAAAAACATGTTTTATTTTATGTATAGTCTTCCAGTTCTCTTGTATACTTTACAGTTAGGTGAGTCTACTTAAGTCAAGTTACCCTTAAGAAGGTTTAGGGTAAGCACGCTTGACATCGGCCACCAATCCGATGAAGTTGTTGATATCATTTGAAAAAGAGGACAACACGAGAGGTGGGCACGGAATATATATATTTATATTATTTATTATATATATATATTTGATACTTACTTATGCCTAGTAATAATTGAGATGACAGCGATAAACGAGATGGCAAAAGAGCTAAAAGATCACCAAGTCCAGGGCTGGTTGCGATGGCACAGGATTGAGAAACCTGGACACTTTTACTGTAGGAGACATATTCTGGTAGCTAGTGAGTTAATAGGTTTTTATGGTGGCAATAGAAACTATCGACAACTTTTATAACATTTATAAATTATACTATAAAGTCATAACCGGTATAAACTAGATTCGATATTAATGAGGTGTCACATCGTGTCAGTATCGGGCGACATGTTTAATGTGTCGGGACAGGCGCGCGACACTACATTGGAAGTTAACGAGCCGTCAACATCGCACCTCGCTAAGTTCAAGGTACCTTGTCATGCTAATGAACTGGGCTTGTCGTTTATACTTTATATTCCTCCTATAGTAAGTAGTAATTTGAAACAAAAAACAAAAGCAGATAGGTTCATCATCTCACCCTGACCGCCCTTGAATGCGATCCCGGGTAGACGGCAACATGGCATGGCCCCGTGTTGCCGTAGCATTGCGGAGAATAAAGTGCAGTGGAGCACCGGTGCGTTCCAACGGAGATCCCGGAGCTCCACCAATCGCGCTAGGGCAAGGCCACCGAGGGGGTTTTAGTGGGAAAACCCCACATAACCCTGATCCACCCCAGGAACAGGGTATCTTTATTAAGATTTCCCCCCCGTAAACAAAAAAAAAAGGCATTGGGAAAGGCCTATGTCCAACAGTGGGCAGACAAAGGCTGTTGATGATGATGATGATCAAGTTATATAAAAAATGTTTTTCCAAATATAGTGTCAGCACAGTATGTACTATTCTTCCATAGATCTCTGTCAGCCGTCATATCTGAACTCACACCTTCCTTAAGCATATCCACACAATCCATTCACACTTTATTCGTTCTTCGTTTTATAATTATGAATAATGGTAATAAACATAAATAAAATAACTAATTTCAAAGTGTAACTATCATAATTTTCATTAGCAACATTTTGCCTTAAATATAGTATAAAGTGGACAATGGTTGTAAATTAGTGTTCTTGGGGCCAATTTGTGGCAGCAGTGCCGGGTTCCCTAGCACCATAACAGGTTATCAAAGAGTCGTATGTTTTCATTAGAGTGCCCGTGTTGTACGCATGCATCGTTTATGGTAAACTCTTAAGTTTGTGCGAGAATTTTGCATTTTATTTGCTAGATTTTTTTTTAAAGTTTTTTTTTATCACCTTCTGTATCCCGAGCTAGCTTTGCAATACCCATCAATTCTACAAGGAAATTGATGATTTTTTCGCAAATCAACATTTACAATTTATTATTGGTTTACAACTACATTTGTTTAAGAATTTGCGCTTAGTTATTATACTGTGGTTCTTCATGTATTGCAGACGCTCATGGGCATCGATGATTTTTTTTATGGAAACTAAACTAACGCTTGACCACGATCCCACCTGATGCCAAGTGATGACGTGGTCAAAAGATGGTACTTACTAGTTTAGTAACTTTGTGATCACTCTTGTGAACCCGATGCTCGTTAGCCCTCTTCTTTTACAAAAAAAAAAGTCGGAAAAAGAGTTGAAAAAATCAGCAAAAAATTTCCTTACATCTAATTAGCAAATGCAAACAAAAACATTGTATTGTAGGTACTTAGATAAAAAACGTCCACCGGATGTTGTTTAGTGCAGCTTGTTATCTGATCACTTATTGATTGTGACGGATTGCCTGATAGCCGGACAAGCTGATAGCGGGGATTAGGCCCCGCGATGCACCGCTGAACAGCGTTATTAGATTAACGTGTTGTTGACCGTTCACGACATATAAACATTTTTGTTAATGTATCTTTGTATAACATTATTGATAATTTATACAAAGAACATATAATTTGTTCGGTGAAAATATTGCAAGTCTTAATTGAAACAATATATAAACATCGGGACCGTGATGTATGGTCTAATATTCAGGGGTAAAACGAAGGCGGTATAAGTAACCGAGCGTCATAAGCCAGTCTGCCGGCATTTATGCACGTTCCATGCTTTCGCTAATTCAATTGAAGTAAATTACGAAACAAGAAATATATCATAATCGTCTAAGTGGCCAGTAACAATAAATATTATTTAACCAGCCAGTATTCTTTAGAAAAACGTTGCATTGTGTTTTAAAAAGTTTACTACTTCTTTTATTATAACTTTTTTATTCTTAATTCAAATATGAAAATCGAGTAACATTTGCACTGCATTACTCTTCGATTTTTAACTTGATTTACTTTTTTTTTATATTTTTTACATGGCCAGTAAGACCTTGTGATGTAATGCCGTGAGACACTTCTGGTCTAGTAATAAAACAGACCAGCCAGAGGACGGACAGTGTCGCACAACAATTGTGGCCAATAGGGTAATTGTCGGTCGACCGCGCGCCAATGGTCGCACTATTATATTAGTACACTCGAGGACAAAATTAATATCCACAATAAATCCTGTTTAAACGTTTTTTTTTTCAAATATGAAGTTGATAAGTAATTTGAAAAGTTTCCCAACTTGTAAAACTTATCTAGGGGTACAAAATAAATTATGAACGGCCAGGACTAGAGAATAGTTCGTGACGTTTTTAAGACATTATTTTAACAAGAGTGACGAAAACATTCCAAGGTAATAAATACTTTAATGGCTAATCAAAAAATGATGTTATTTTACTACTTATAAAACGGCTTAACTTACGCGCAACTCGGTGTCAGTACCTAAACTAGTCGGTACTGATACTCCTTGTACGAGACCGTTTCTAAAATTACGAGAAAACAAAAATTGTTAGTATCAGTGTTATGATAACTCTAATAGTTAGTATGAGTTCATTTCTAAATTTAAAAAAACACTCGAGTAAATAAATTGTTTTTTATGTATACTTTACTGTTTTTTTTACAAAGATCTATACAGGAATGAAGTGTATGTTGTATATGGCATTTAGCAGTCAAAACACCTACCCTGTCTTCCCTGCGTGATGGCCGATCGTCACGTCGCGATGGCAACGGCTTTTTGGACGACGGTGGAGGCACAGCATTGTAAGAACTGGATTTGGGAGGATTCGACTTTGGAGTGTGATTAGATTTTGGCAAAACTTGCACACGGGTAGCATTCCATTTGAACGGCATATTAGAATTATAAGTCGCTTCAACTAGGACCCGATCGTTGACCTTAGGTATAATGCCTTTTGCACAAACAGATGTTTGATAGAAAACATCATGATCAACAAAACCAAAATCGTTATGTGTCTTGGTGACCATGCCCGTAAATACCCGTTGTTCAGTTCCCTGCTGTGGTTGATTAGTTTGAGCATTTTGATACAAACCCGGGTTCATACCACGTGGTGCTGGGTACGCAACAACATTGCCTGGGTACATTTGACCTTGACTCATTTGATTCATCTGCATTTGTCCAGCCATCGGCATAGCCATACCGCTTTGAGCTTGCATCATGCCAGTATTAAATACTGTTTGTGTTTGTTGAAAAGGCATCATGCCTTGTTGTGACATCATTGAATTTGGATCCATTATTTGCGGGTTTATGCCGGTAATGTTTGTGTTCACACTTGATCTCGCCCAAGGCGGATTTTTCGGACCACTATTGGACTGCATAGTTCAGTATTTAGAAAATACTTTTTAAAGGTACACAATGTATTAATAATTAATAATGCACAGTTTATATATTTTTAAACACTAAATGCGATAACTACACTTATGACAAACATCATCAATTAACAAAATGGCCGATTTGAAAAGCTTGGGGCGAACCAGAGACAAATTTTGACTTTTGTTTATGGTCCATTTGGTCATAAACAAAGAGTGTGTAGAGGGCAATCATAGGTATTAAAAGACATTTTATTAACTTTTTGCCATAAAAAAACGAGCACGCTTTTTTGGCGACTTCAAGTGCTCGCGAAAAAGCAAAGTGACCATTGGCCATAGACAACTGAATATGCAAATGTTTTTTCTGCCTTTAATTGATAAAGAAATTGTTTACCCTTCCTGAGAATCCGTTCCTTCTCTCCATATAAAAAAATACTTTATGAATTGTCGTACACTGAAATTACGTGCACAGTGCAGATACCAGCAGTATTCCACTGTAAACTATAACACAGACAAATTGTTAAAATTTTGTCTGTGTAGATCCTGAGATTTCAATTTTCGTTTGATATTTTGCTCTACTTTGTTGCAAGGACTTTGTTTCAACGATTGGATTATAAATTAATAAGATTATAATACATAATAATCAATTCAATTACCTACACTTCTTAGCAAAAATATTTACAATAGTATAAAAAAAAGAGTTATGGCCTTCGGATGTTGGATTTAGTCCGCAGAGTTGAGATCAACTTCATAACTCAACAAAAATTCAGTAGCTCACAGCGCTCCGATTCACGTGCATGTGTCTACGACGTACGACGTTTTGCGCGCCAAAATATCGGGAAATGTAATCATTTTTAGTAACTGCACTTTAAAGTTTTTAAATATATGTTAATCCTATTTTGATATTTAGTACATTCTTTTCACTATTTTTAAGCTGATCTATTATAATTGACATGGTTATAAAAAAATTTCAAGGCAGTGCGATATTTCAGTATTTGGGCAATCGGCCAAACTTTAGATAAACATTACGTTTGATGCATTTAGTGACAAAGTTTAAAGTTTAAACAACAACACAAAAAGTATTTAGTGTTTATAATATTAATAATAATATCTTAATTAAAAAATAAAGATTTATAAGACCATTTAAATGACTTAGTTACTTTTTAATATGTTGACGAATACAAGTGAAAGTTTTTATAAGTCGAAAAGGGTGAATTATTTCGTGTGATATATTCGTCGTCGGGCGTTTAAAGTTAATTATGAGTGTTGAACCATCGAAGCCAATTCGTAGTGATGCGGGCGAGCCGGAGTCACAAGACATATCAATTAGAAGCCCTTCAACGAGGGTCAGCACGCCAAAGAAATCTTTAGCACTGAGATTATGGGTACTGTTGCAGCCATTAGCAAGATTATGGGGGCTTATTACTGCCGTTGGTAAGTATTTACTGATAAAAATTATAAGCTTATTAGCCTACGAATTTTCAAAACAAAAGACAATATTGCATTAATATAATATCTTGGTTATTTTTTTTTTCAATTTCGTATTTATTAAATTTAACTCTCTTCAAAGCGTGGATTTTTTTTTATTTATAACAATTAAAAGCGTTGAAATCTCGAATTTAAATTATAATTTACTTTGAACGTATTTTAATTTTCACACTTGGCTAGAATATTAATTAGGCGAACTAGAATTGCCATTATCATCCGAGCTTCCTCCGATTTAGAATTTGTCGGCGGAAGTTTGATTTATCAATCGGGACATTTGCAATTACAAGCATACAATACTATAAAATATTATTAAAATATATACAATTATACAGTTAATAGACTTTTATGAGTCAGAACTCTGGGTCCTAGTACATTGAAGACGAAGAGCAAATAAAAAAGGAATACCTCTAACTAGACCGTGTGCTAGAATTACGAAATTTTGAAATTGTGATTTCTGTCTACCCTGATTTACGGATAAGAGTGATTACAATATATACCTACCTACATAATAGCATTTAGTTCAATACACAAAACAATACTTGTAGTTTTTTAACGCTCAAGTTCAAATGCAAGATCACAAACAAAAGTGATTTACGTAATTGTGACGTGCGTACATTGTGCGTAAAAGTATTTTGTATAAACGTTGAATATATTAAAATTTTCTTCGCGAGTAGGTGAAATAGAATAAATTACTTTTTCCCGGATGTTATATGTATATTTAATATATTTTTTTGTAATGTTTATTGTTAATGTATCTCATAATTGTCAAGGTCTCGCCTGACAATATACAGGAAAACTTGTCAATTATTATTGAGTTGCATTATTGTTGAGTGCATGATAATTTATTTCTGGTAAATAAACCTTTGAGCTTCAAATTCACCGTTTGTACTAGAACGATAGATTTACTTTACAACTATACTTTACTATGTACTATATATAAATAACACAAAATAACTAACAAGAGTCCTTTTGTCACTTTACCTGTCAAAAAACCGCGCTAAAAGTAATTACATCCACCAATCATTGACTAATAGCACAGACTAAATAAGTTTTAAGATTATAAAATATGCTAATGTTATTAAATAACTTACAAAAGTATTTCCAGTATTTCTACTGCTAAAAGGCAAAAGTAATAACCTAAATCTGTGACAGTTTAGTAAATCTAAAAGTCATTAGTACTCCTATTTTAGGGAAACGTTTCCGGAATTTAAAATTCTCTTTTCCCGACCCGGACAAGAAATAAAAGCATATCTTGCTTTAAGCAGTAGCTATAGTTAACGATGTAAAGGAGTGTGTTTAACGGTGAAAGGACTTATTTTTGCGACTTTTATATTGCCAGATACCTTTTTGTAGGCATCAGGTATAGATTGTGTGAAATAGGATATGCTTAAGAAGGAAGTGTATATTTAGATATGACAGTCGATTACGATCTATAGAAGACTTGTACATACTGTTTTTTTTTAATAAAATATTAGTAGATTTTTGTTAATTCACTAGCTACTACTAGGTTAGCTTGAAAAAGCTTGTGTTAGAATATGGTTCACGATAGGCGGGATTCGAACGTACAACCGCTAGATCGGTAGTCTATACCCATAAGCATTAGGCTATTGGACGAAGCTCAATCTCTTTAAGAAAAACGACAGAATGATGAATATTTATATATTACATAGTACATTTTAGCAATGTACCAGTAAATGTATAGAACGTAGTCTCACGACGGCCCTATTCGGCCCTGTAATATATCATCAGGACCAATCGATCTTAACGAACGCCATCAATTGTTTGCAATTGCCGTAACGTTTGTATGTACATTGATAAATTATACAACACATTATGTACTTGCAACTGATAACAAATGTTTTCAATTAAAATTAGATAGACGCTAACTTCCTCATTCTCGATGTTACGTGCCTAAAATAGAACACTTACACGAACATAGAGACTGTTCTCTGGAAATAAATGTGTTTTAGTACAGTTTTTTTTCAATAATACATATGGATCTCAACTCTATGAGGTGTCCTACTTATCGAAGAAAATTTAAAGTTAGGGGAATTTAAAAAAATATATACAAAATGCTCATACATAATACTTTGTTCATAGTTACCTTACAAAAATGGCATCATATGTAGACCGAGCAGATTTTTTCTTTTTTTATGTTATTTTATCTTGTTGTTAACAAAAGACAATCGTCATGAAAAGAAAGTAAAATATAAGAGGACTTTACAGTTTAATATTTTCCATTCTTTCAATATTTTTAATGTATGAGAACTTTTTATTGTGACCTACTTTAATATTGTAAGTGGAAGAGTGAGCGCTACACGGTGGCACATTTTTCATTAGGGAAATACGTGCATTATATTGTTTGAAATCGACACAAATGGTGACAAGCTAAAACAATTGAACGACAGAAAACGATTTTAAGAAAACATATTATAAGTTGATAATATGACCAGTATTGTTACAGCATTAAAACTTAAATCTAACCTTAAAATTAGTCCAGAAAAATTGTTTTAATAAAGCAATTATTTGACACTAAATTTGCTGTTAACTCTTATATCTAGTCCAGAGATAAATATTCAAGAAAAACTAAAAGAAAGCACTTTTGTAGATTCTTATTTTTATGTTTAATTACATCAAGATAAATAAACGTGTTTCCAAAAATGATAAATATATATAGATGTGGTAATGTAATGAACAAAATAAAATTAAAATAATGACTGTTACAGTTCTGAGCGGTGCCGGAGCAGAACTAATGGTGCTCGGCTACGAAGTCGCGCCGGGCTTCTTGTAAGTATATTTTTTTTTAATTTGTAATCATTATTTTTAATGACAATTACAAGCAGCACCAATAAGGTTTTATATTATTTTGATTCTATATCGCAGCTCTCGTATTGATATGTCACAAATGCGACACATACACGATTGTAAGATGAACCTACAAAAATTGAAAATTGTATATATTTTTAATCATTATATTTATCCCAGTGTAATTATTTTGTATTTATTCCAGTTAAGCGATGTAATAGAGCAGTAGTTATGATGAAATGATGTACCTACTTATAATTACCCTCATAAACCTAATCCTAAGCTAGATTGAGAGAGTAGTCCTAAGGTTATTCCTTGAGCATTGTTTTTTCCTAAAATATTATTAAAGTTATTATTCATATAATAGACTTGTATTAAAGTATATTGTCAGATTTGGTTACCGGCCGTGCTAACTCACATTTATTTGATAAAAACTCTCGTCTTCTCGAAACTTATAACTTCGAAACATTAAATTTGGCGAGACGAAATTTTGTATGATAATAAAAAGCGAAGATTTCTTTTCATCTCAGTGTTGAGGGACGCGTTAAAAACGCCTATTTAAGTAACTTTGACGTGTTTGAGGCAATATTGTGACGTCTAGGGCGTTGTTTTATGTGCGCGCAACTCCGTGCTTAGAAACAAGGCTCGTTAGCTGGATCCTTACGTATAGTGTTCATTAACCTGGAATCCAAACGAGAAAGTTCCTGTTGTTTTTTTTACAATTCTTGTCATGAATCTTTGCTGTACTGAATTATATCTGAGTTTATGTTGCCTTATGCCAATGCCTAAATTAATTTTGATGTATTAAAGTTGTGAAACAATACATCCTGGTGTTGGACACTGTATGGTAGGGATGAATAATTTAAATAGGTTTCTTTTGTTTTTGAAAACTTACAGTATAAATTATTTTGATCTGTACTTTTTGTAAATCTTTTTTAACTGTCTGGTACTTAACTATATGTACTTCATTCAGAATTTTCTTAACGTAACTTTACACTTAAGTAAGTTATGAATGTTTTTCAATGTGTGAAAACTTTTCAAGAGCGTTCTTGAAATGTAAAACTGGGGTAGGGTCGTAAAACTCCTTGCTTCTGACGATGAATGGCATCGAACTGAAGTTGAACGAGTTGTGCTACTTTCTTTACAGCGCCGGAAACATAAATTAACTGAAATCTAAAGTTACTTTTTATTCGAAATGTTAAGATTTTAAAGCTGTTTTTGTCGCTTAATAAATAATAGTAATTGTAACATTTCAATACAACTCTACAGCATTATTCAGTAGACAGATAAAATTGTTTCGATAGGTGATACAATTTCTCATTTCCATTGAACTTATTTATCTGTGAAGAGTTGGAGCGGCTCTCGTGTTCGTGTTGGAAACGATGTGGGTGGCGGCATTGTTCGTCGACCTGCTGTGCCGCCGTGGGCAGTACACGCTGTCCCTACGCTGCTGGGACTTCGCGAGGTGGTCGTGCGGACGTGCGCGCGCGCCCTTCTACGCATGCGCCGCGACCTCCATCTTGTTTGCTAATTTGACAATATTGGCTGCAGTTGCAGGTATGATTAGTATAACATTATGAAGCTATATTATCATTAATTATTTTATTATACGTTTGAAAATGACTTTGGTAATTTTGTTTTCATAGAAAGGGTATCCGAATAAAACAGGAAATAACTTAATAATTATTTTAAAATAGTCTATGTCTTCCAAATGGAACACGCTGGGAATATATTCAAGAAAAAAAAAGTAAGCTTGGAAACCACATTAAGTTACATATAAGTCACACGACACAGTTGCGGCCAGCAACAGTCAGAAGAGATTGGAAGCTGTTGCCAACTTGTGAATTTTCCGCGTACGAATAAAATGAAATAGCCACAATTTGGGCCGAACCACTTATATGATTTCTATCTTAATGTTCTTTTAACTTTAAATGCGATTTTACTATACTTTTAATGTATTCGGAATTCAAAAAGCGTTCGGTTGCCTTTCATTATAAGACTGACAGAAGTATCGCCATTAAACAGGATCCAAATAGACTGAAATCACCTTTGAACAATCTTATGTAGCCAATACGTGGGAATTCATTGTAATGGCAAATCTCCAGTTCCGCAACGCATGATCTTGTTATTTGTTGTTAGAGTTACCATATTGAAAACATTATGAATATTTATGAATAAATACTTGTTATGCGTTCGAAATATTGTACAAAATTGTTAACAGAGTAAGGTTAGGTTATGTTTAAAGTATTTTTTAACGTCTAAATTGATAATACGATAACGGAGTGCGGTTATCTTGATTCTCCGAGTGACTGGAGATGAAATGTTAAGAATGCAATTAAACTATCTAGATTAGATGGTAGTTATCCCAATATAGTTGGAAAATTTACCACTTTTTTAAAGATCGGCAACGAATCTGTGATTCCTCTGGTCACCTTGTGACTCCGCCGATTCTTTTGCAATTTCTCTTATAAAAAAAAACTGTTATTAACCTCTACGCTTTCTTCCTTTCTTTGTTTTTATTATGCTTATGTTTATCCGTTTACTTTTTTTTAACTTATGTAAAACCATTGTTTTAAAGAAACAAGAATCGTGGGAAATTATGCAGCATTTTCATATCATAAACCACACACTGGGAAGTTCCTGTTGAGTTTTTTTTTAAACAACGATGGCGCGCTGTTTGCAAAAAAAACACGACGAAAAGACCGGGACATAGCAAACATAGTTTTACATTTTTTTTGGACAGCTTTTAACTTTTGTCATGGGTTTTAAAATTTGAATTGTTTTGAAAGTACTTAGTGGGGAATGCGAGGTTTGAAATATACGTTGGTTTTAATTTCACTCGTTGTCATACTTAAAATCATTTTGAGTTTCAAACAAGCAGTTAAGTAAGCTTATGTTAAATACGTTTATGTTTATGTTAAATAAGTTAGTATGAAAAATAAACACTAGGTAATGAAGTAACTACACGGCACAACAAATTTCCTATTTAAAAGTATCTACGTCAAATAAAGTATTGTAACACGTATTCAATAAAAACAAGGCATGACATAGGACATTGAAGGAACCATAATATATGGATGTTATGGAATTAAGTGGTACGATTTTCTTCTACTAGGTGGTTTACTACTAGTGTTGGCAGCTTTGCGAGCGGCGGCACCGTTCTCTCCGTTCGCCACGCACGGGCCGCACCACGCGCGCGCCGGCAGCTCTCTGCTCAGCCAGCACGACTCACCCTTGCCTGATGTCTTCTACAACGCCGCGCATTCCGCTGACGACAGGTTGGTTCACACGTTACTAGCGATGGACTATATTACATGCCTTTGTCACGCATTATTCTATAACTAAATTAACAAAAGATAGGTCGACTTAGAGGATTAACATTATTTCAACCTACTTAATGAGATGAGGTGGATGATGATGATGATGATTTGTAGTCAGGGTCATCATCTTTTAATATAACCATGTAGAACGACTTGGGTCCTACAAGAAGTGAGCATATCCCTTTCTCAAAGGCCGGCAACGCATCTGTAGTACTCCTAGTGCTGTAAATGTCCATTTGCATCGATGATCACCTTTGTTTACTTCTTCTCTCATAAAAAAAACTGTTTCAAGATTCAATTCGAATTTATTTTATGCATAACTTTAGTATGTTGTTTGAACCTGGCGGCATATATGTAATTGAGAGTATGTGAACGTAATGGGACTCGATGGCCTTAATTTGGTTTCCTCGTTCAACATTATTCTGAAGCGACTCTCGGGAGTACCGCTTATAAGTAACTGAAGCGGTTAATATGAATGTAAATAAATCAAGTTGTTAATAACTAAGTCGTAGGAACTAATGTAAATCGTTTGATGTACACCATCTCGAATTTTGAAATAGTCACGTTCGTATATGACTCCAAGGCAATAATGAATTGGAAATTTTTGTATTAAGTAAAGATTTTTTTTTCCTTTTTTAAAATATGAAACAACATTAATTTTTAATCTATATTAATTATTAATTTTGAGTACGAGTCACAGTTAATTATTTCAGTAACCAGATGTTAAATTTATAATCAAAAACCTACGGGGTTTCTCTTTTGTTCCTGTTATATCAGACTCCAGACTCCCAATGGTCCTGCTCTACAATGTTCTACTTGTATGCTTTGAAACGTAACATTTTTAACTTTATATATTGAGTTTCATAAAAGAGGTCTATTGACAAATGTGAACTACTTAATATTTAAGACATAAATATTAAGTACTGCTAAATAAAAAAAAATTAAAAAATCACTTTAATTCCAGGTGCGAAGAAATGACAGTGCTCGATATAAAAACACCGGAGAAATCAAGATCGACAACACCAAAGCAATCTCTTCTTGAGATCTAAATTTAGTGTTTTGTTAAATTTACAAGTTTCATTTCAATCTGTACTATGCGTGCAGAGTAACATGACTCTCAGTGGACGTAACTCGTTCTACTACAAGCGGACGCTCTTGTTTTCAGTGACGTCATTGGACTGAGGTGTACTGTTACTGCCATATAGTGTTAATGTTACAGAACTGCGGCATAATGTACTGTTTATTTTAATGTATATTATTTTATATGTAAGAGAACTGTGATAGTTTAGATTATAAATATATTATGTTTTATGTCGAGTTTTATTTAATAATGTTAGAAGTTTTTTCTAATAAATACATTTTGTGCATAACGTGTAGTTTATTTTGTAATATCCTAGACTTGCCGTTTGCTTAACACCGCGTAATAGGAGTATGCCGCTTTCATTATCTGGAAAAGAAACATGTTCATAATTTATTCTATATACTATGACGTTTAATATAAACAACTTCTTAAGTCAACTGTTTTCTTAAATATTTTTGGATACATGTCGACACTCACTCTCTCTCTCTCTCTGACACTAAACGTGTTAAACATAGTTTGAACTAGCAGTTAGAAGAACAACTCACAGATAAAAAGCAATCATTGTTCATGTTAGCGAAGCCGGCGGCGGTGAGGTGTAGCGGTCTCTGAGCCCGCATCATTGTCAGCAGGAGCATTTTACGTACGCGCGCCGGCATGCGTTCCCAGTGACATTGCATCACCGCGTCAGCTACGCGTCTTGCCTGTGAATTAGTTAGAAACGCTTATAACTTGTCTGTCATATTAACCAAGTAAAAAAAACACTTAAGAAATAAACAAAATTTATTTTGTTTCAAGTCGTTGTAAAGGTAACAGAGAGACGCGTTTTAGTATCACAAAAAGTATAAAGAAGCGAATACGCGGAATGTAAATCCCTACTCAAAATGTTATATCTTTTTTCCCATTCTTATTCGTAACTAGGTACTCCAGTGTCCCGGCAGCGTCGTTATCTTTTATCATGTATGTGTTCTTTTTTCAATGCCTAAGCAGTCATTCATGCTCACTCCCGACGAAAACTTCTCAAAAGAATGGCTCAAGGCAGCATTGTCGCGTTCTTTATTTCCATGTTATGTGACTGTGTGATGGAACACGTACCGAGCGAAACGCTTGGAGCTGTGTAACTCGTTTCAAGCACCTTACCTTAGGTACCCCACGTTGTAATGGAAAGCACTAGAGAACAATTGTTTTCACAGCAATGAGTGCTACATTTGTTGGATCATTTTATTAAGATATAACAATGTAAATAATTAAAACTGTTTCATTCAATTGATTTTCAAATGGCATCTTAGTATTTTTTTTAATGAGTTAATGAATAAGAAGTACTTAAAAACCTTTATTAAATAATATGGGACCGTTCAAGTATTACTGAAGTAAATTTATTACAATTATTTACCCCCCTACCTCCTTGTCACCAAAAATAACTAAAGCAAAGTCTTCACCGTCCCCTATAGGCCTTACGCAATACTTGAACGCTCTCTATGATGTGATATAATGATGAAATTTAAAGAACTTACTTGGTAAGTAAGTTCGTTTCCTGTGAAGCATTGTATCGCGAGCTGTGTGATCATCGCAGCGAAGAAAGCCAGCGATGTTATCAAGCGTACCGACTTGAAACTGGATGCATCTAACTGTAAAGAAAAAGTTTCTTAAGCTCAAGGAAGTATCGGCGTGCGGTGTATTTGGCTGAAGGCGGTTTGCGCCAATTTTTAGAATTCAAAAGCTCTAGTCGGGATGTTACAAACGATAGAGCTTTTGATCTTTTGTCAAATGAACGTGTTTCTTAAGAAGTACTGTAACATTTTGTTTATGTGAAAAGAAGCAAAGACCATCAAAGAAAAGATCTGTTCACCGAACAATTTAAAAAACCGACGGACACAATTTCTTGTTTCCAACAGTTTCCATTTACACGCCCATCTGTCTTTTTATCGAGTATTTATTATGTTTTGTACATGTGTTTCGGCAGTGGTTACCCAAGGTTACCGTCATACCGAAACTTGCACCATCACAGCGCAAATGGCCGCCATGCTGGACAACAGTTGTGTCACGAACCCGTACGAATATGTCACCGAGAACTTTTCCACGCAACTGAAAGATATAATATAAATTGTCTTAGTACAGTATATGTCTACACGATGAATAATATAAATAGAAATTATTTTGAAACAGTTATAAAAGATACTAGCAATGTAGTTCTAACAAATTGTATTTGTTTGCTTGCCTATTTTAAAAATCATGACAAGAATTCCTATAACCATTTATGTCTGAATAATACAAAAAGTGTCAAAAACAATGAAATCAATTATCACTTCGATACCAATACAAGTATACGAACACGAAACACGTATGTTTCGTGGCTTAGTGTTAATTTTGTATCATACACGTTTAAAAATTCTTTCCAGCCAAACGAACTCCTTTTGCTTTAGTAGTAATATATGCCCATAATTAATATTCATGGTGCCCTCAAAGAACAATTGTGTTAAAGGCTATTTCCTTTATGTTACTTAACAAAACTTCTTTGCATCCACTTTCGCACGTTTATAAATTTTGTCATCGACATATCGTAATCTATGATAACAAGACGTAGTGTAGTCCATTTAACAACACTAGTATATTTTACATTCTTAAAAGTTATTGAGTCTGTGCTGTCAATGAACGGTGAGGTTACTTTTGGCGCGGCTTTTTGACAGATAGAGTGACAAGACCACACTTGTTTGCTATTTTGAATTATTTATATAAATTATAATAAAATATAGTTTAAAATGTCTATTTATCGTCCTAGTATGATCTGTGGACTGTAGTAGCAACTACAAGGTACCTATTTAGTTTTTGTAGAATGTTTCTGAGGCTTTACATTTCAGCAAACTTACTCGTCTGGAGTTGAATATGAAACGTGGATTATGTTGATTTCGGCGTGGGTGTAAGAAAAAAGCAGTGGTGTGACAATATTGGGTCTGTAATCCTAAGATATTGCACGCTGTCATATCCACACAAAATGCGGTTCCCCTTATTGCTAACATTGGCAGAGGATTGATATTTTTTCGCGCCGCGGGACACTGCCACTCGCAGCCGTTTCAATACAGATTTCTACTTTTTATTTAACCATCGCCTCGCCCTAAGTTAGCTCCTGGTTTTTATTAACTTACTATATTTACTTCGAACTTACGAAATTAGTATAAGTGCGAATCTAATGCGTCTCCCAACTGTTTTATCCATAGTTAATAACACTATGAAACATATGAGTATAAGGACTTATAAATAAAGAGTATGTATTACTACTTACTGCTTATCCATATTTCTAATGAGATTTATTAAAGTCTAATTACAATTTAAATGCAGAAAATTAATTTTGATATTGTTCAATTATTTCAAATAGTTTTTGTTGTATTAAACGAATCGTACTATTTTTATGTGTTATGGTGTTGAAATTGTCTGTCCAACGCAATAGAGCTCTGATAGGCTATTATCCACAAATAGCGAGCCAGGCGAGGATTTTGGCGCGGGTAATTTCTCCAGTTAATTTACAACGCACTCTATGGCAGTTTAACATGGTTTGCGCGCATCGAACACGGCCCGCGTGCCAAAACGCACATACTACTCGCCGTATATCGTGCGTTAGTGGATTTATGCAAAAAAGTTTAATTACCCAACGGGTATCATCTGCCAATGACATTTATAAACTGTGAGTCTAAGTCTAATTAAAAAGAAAGCGAAATTGTATTCAACTAATTTAATAAAGCGCTTTAAAAGCTTACCTGATCAAAATTTGGTGTTGCTTAAAACAACTTTTTAGTACCGTCAGTAAAGCATCTTCGATTTCTTTATCTGTTCTGTATCTCCTTACAAAATCTTCTTTATGAGTATCGTTCCTAACATTAATACGGTCCACGGAATCGCTTACCCCATTAACACCTGTCAGAATATCTTGATGAAGTTCTACAATATTTCGATCGTAAGCCGTTAAAAATGCTTCTTGCAGTATCTTAAATTGGCAGCTCATATGAAGAATAACAGAACCTATGAATGTATCTATAGTCATGACAATGTGACCGGTCCACAGCAAGCCGATTGTTTCAAACAAATAAGTAAGAATATAAGGTCCTTCATTTTCATAGTTCCATGGTATGTAAATAGGTTGTGGTAAGGTTCGTGGCTCGTTTGTAGATTCCTTCAGTTGTACCTCTCTCTTCCATTTAATATCACGAACAATGCCGTATACGGTTGTGTTGCCAATCGTAAGCCATCCGAAAAATAGAAACGAGGCCGTCAGTATTTTTGTGACTTTAATCGTCCGACGAATGAGAGCATTGTTCTGGTAGTAATCTTGCAAATCGATTTCTAATATACGAACAATATCTTGAAGTTCTCGATTTTTAAAGAAGAATATATACAGCTTTATAAGTGTAAGATCGTGAGTTACAACGAATGATAAACTGAACATAAATCTGTCTAAATCTTTATGACCTATAAAGGGATCTATCGACTCTAGTCCTACGAAGATCGCGACCCAAACGAGTTCAGTTAATAGAGAATAATAAAAATACAATCCGGAGAAATTGCGTGTGTCATTTTCATCAGGATGATGCCACCAACCGAGACCTAAGAATCTTAATAAAATGTAATGAAAACCAAAATAGCGTTTGGGCCGGGACACGTCAGAACTGTTCGACATTATAAGAAATAATGATAAAATTAATTTTAACTGAAAGTGAACGTTTCGATTAATTTTAATTATTTAACTTGAACACTTCGAACTATGTAATTATTAGGTGAGAAAAATAAATTATACTAGTTGAATCGCAAGCATAATAAATTGAATTAAAAATAAACTAATAATATTAAGGACGACGTAAGTTTAAGGCTTAGATTGTCGTCTACGAAATAATCGTTGTGAGCGGTTGATGTCTGGTGCTCAATTATCAGAATTGACGATAGTACCGTTTACTATATTAAAGAAAAAAAGAACATATTATTGCTGATCACTAAGAACTATTCACTTTTAAAAATAAATGTCCACACAATGCACTATCATGAAAATGTCGATCGGAATCATTAGACAAAATGATAAAATCGTTTTTGAAAAAAGAACAATGTTTATTTAGGGACATGTAAACGTGCAATGTTTACACGATGAGTTTTGTTCACACAGTTCTCCTACTTATAATAACATCAAATAGTAGTTTATATAGAAGTAGATGGTAGAAACCATTTTTTTTAAATTACCATTAACAACTGCACCACACGTACAGTTATGTACAAATGAATTTGTACTTAAAGTTATAAACTTGCAGTTATATGATTAACTTTTTCTCTATTGAATCATGACTTATGTAAAATGAAAACGTCATAGAGTGAATTTCAGAACATTTACTTGATTGTAATGAATATTGTATTTAATGATAACATAATATCTTGAGGAAGAAATCGCTGTAGCTTGTAAATTGTGCTAATTAATAGTATAATCTAGGTGAGGGGATAATTTTTAATGAATTGTACAATAAGTGGGCGTGTGAAAGAGGTTCGATAATAATATAGTTTGAGACCGAAGTGTGAACTGTGACTTTTGATCAAATTATTAATTCAATCGGCTTTTTGACAGCTTTTGTTGTAATCGTTAGATATTGGATTATATTTATTGTTACTTAAAACTAAAAGTATTTACAGTTCACTTAAATGGGAACAATATTAAAATAAAAGAATTATAATTTTTAACAATTTGTAACATCTACTGGAAAGAAAATTGAAAGCAGTAGAGCATTTCACATTATCTGTCTGGTACTTTTTGTGGTACGTATGTACCGATAGATGTCGCTTTATTTAATAATTGTTTTTTAAAACACTAGACACATGCAACATTTTTAGGTGTTGTGTAAATATTTTTGTACTTTAAATATATTATATTCGGACTCCGTCTTGTTATTATTAAAAACGTAAAAAGAATTGTAAAACATGAATAGGAAGGCTTAGTCTTAAATAATTTCTACATTGGTCATGTCACTGTCATGATACTTTTAAATAATTATTAAGAAGGTCATGTAATAATTTTTAAAAACAGCTAAGGTGTTCTTAATGTGAACAGCGGGATCCCTTCTTATCTATGTTATTTTCACTTTAATACTTAAAGTGCTTCAATTTATGCAAGCGCTTTTGTTGCTGAATTGTCTATTAACGTCAGTCGTTTCCTGTTCGTTCATTGGTCGTTGGGGTCGTACGATAAAACATGACATTTAACGGTATAATATGATACATACCTACTTACTCTTTGGTAGTAGAACTGACGTAACTGGGCGCAATCACAAATTTCAACATAACCTATGTTAGTCCGCCAATGCTTGTGTCACGGTACGGTCTATGGTGAACAAAGTTCAATAATTAACGGTACATTGTCCGATATTTCTGGATATTTTTAATGAAATGTGTGTAATATTTAGATTTAACATTTGGCATTTGTGAAATATGATGTAATTATTTGCACAGATAATTACAATGTATGATTTTTTTTTGACAGCGGTTCTACTCTTTGAGTTATACAATGACCCGGTGAAGATTTGTGCATTAATTACGAATCGGCAAAAGTAAGGAACAAGTTTGCTACTTTTTGACATAAGTAAGTATTGTATATATTAAATTTTCTATATTAAATTTTCTTGGTCTGTTTCATTCGTAAGTAGAGAAATATTTCTGTACCTCTGTTGATTCATGTTTTACTATGTACTAGAACTTTGGCGCCAACAATATTATTTTAAAAATAGTTCAATGGATATAAAAATTTAATAAAATGTTCATTTTAAGTTCTATTTATGAAATTAGAATACACTAAGTTTTGAAGATGAATGTAGGTATATATTTACGTAAATGTTCGCTGATATTATCAGATAAATTCAAGGTAATGTAGAGTGCACGTCTTTATTTTAAAAATAAGTTTTCACAAAAAAATATATTTGCTATGTTACGTATGCGTCTGGTTTTTGTAATTGCTACGAAATAAAAAAAAAAACTTATGCATTGTGTACATTTGATGATAATTTTACTGTTTGTTGCTGTTATTGAAGATCTCAACCTGCCCTTTTGTTACTGAACATACTAAAGATAAAAGGCTTTATACTTGAAACTGACTTTGTAACATTGTTGTTGAGTTTATGTAAATAAACAGATATTACTGAGACTGGCTAAAAAAAAACATTATAAAAAAAAAATCGACTGAGTGTTTATTATTTCATAACGATTATAAGTTGACTGAAATTTGATGTTTTTGAGATTTCTAAATATTCTCTATTGGTTTACGTCATTTTTAATATGATATTGTTTTAAAAAAAATACTTCAGCAACATCGTAGTAAGATTTCCGGTAAAGTAATTTGATCATCATTATCGCATTACCTTATGTAATTTTAGTAAAACATTACCGCGATAATGATTTATGATTATCTTAATTGATAATTTATTTAGGCGGGGTCAGTGTCGCTCAATCGTAAATATGTTGTCAAAAGATACGTGATGTTTTGACAGCTATATAAGATTTATTATTACACTAGTTGTTGCTCGCGACTTTCTATTAGTGGAGTTGAAAAAAAAACTTATTAAGTGTATATTTTAGGCAGTAATTTATCTCTATGCCAAATTTTTTTCAAATCATCAACCAAAACATCCATCCAATCAAATATTCGCAATTATAATTGGTAAAAACTACTAATTATTTGGTAAAAGATTTTAGGTCGAAAATTAAAATTTACCGTAACACAGACTGACCAAAATGTAGACCAAAATGTATTCACAATAAAAGAATGTTAAATATTTCGACTGACTTGACAACACTACACGAGTCTCAGACGTTTATTTCACATTGCCTAAAACATTTAAAAAATCTCCAATCATTTTTAGCTTACATATCTAAGTCAAGTATAATTTGGGTATTTTTAAATCAAGTCATTCTAGACTCGAATATCATATGAAGACATCAAAGCTTCTTCTGTCAACACGTACAGTATAACTACAGAAGTGTGTACATGGAATTTCATGTCCCACATTATCAATCAAGAGTACGTTCATAGACGCAAGACGATTGCGATCTATTAAAATGATTGAATCAATCGACTCTGTTTAAACGATGCGTCTTTGATTCTGTTATAATCATTTGTTGTCTACATTGTACTGCTGTATTCAGTAATTGCATTTTTAATAGACTGTTGCTAACATGCCAGAATTTCGAGAGAATTAATATATTTGTTCCTTCGTAAGAGAAAAACTAAAGTGACGTAGTGACCAGAAGTGGTCTTGGTTTTTGGCAATAAAGTTTCTACCTAACTCGATCCCTCGCCATTGCGACGCAGTCCGAAGTATCTAATTTTTTTTACTTGTTTTTAAATCCTTACTATCCTACTGATTTTATTGTTTATTCAACTGTTTTCATTTTTAAGATAAAGGAGATAAGCGTTGAGACAATAACACTAGACGCTTATGTACAATGTCTGCGGTATCACAAACAGCACAATCACAACTTAAATCTAATCATGCTATAAAGATAAAGACTAAGAGTTTTAATTTGTTGCAGCCAGTTGGTAAACATAAATACGAAAAAAATTAACTACCGCCTCCGTAAAATGATTTTGAATAATACTTTTTTTATTCATAACTTAGTAAGATTAGAAACTTTTATTATGATTTTATTATAATTGAAGTCATCGGTTTCACACTTTGCATTGCTAAAAGTGGATTCAAAGTATGTTGCCCTTCAAACCGGAATTTATAAATGCACGCAGTCGAAAGCAACCTGTCGCAATTTAAATTATGTTAGTAATAAAGTTACTCTGATACTAATGCTCTTAAAACTGCAGTTAAACGATCTTTACCTCTCGACTTAGTTCGTAGTATTTTGCATGTTTGATTGCTGTATAAGAAAAAACCGTTGGAGACAGAATGATTATGATTTAAAAAGCAATAAATAACTCTACCAATCGCGTTCATCCGATCGATTGTCAAAACACTTCAAAATATGTACATAATGTAGTTCATATTTGTTTCAGAACGTGAATTTTTAAAAAATGGAACAGTCAGTATTCGGTCTTTGGGACTACATCATAATGGCGGCGACCATGATAGCGTCGATCGCGATAGGACTTTACTTCAGATTCAGCGGTGGAAAACAGAAAACAAATGAGGTAAATGTAACCATCGATTTATAGTTCAAGTAACAAGGTTTTAAACAAGTTTTGGGGTAGCCAGATCTATAGTTATTTAATGATTAAGCCATGCTGCAATATCTTAAATATCTAATCATTCTCATTACCTTTTAAATCAGAATATGCATTACACGTTTACGTTTAATTGTTTCTTGCAGGAATACCTGTTGGCCGACAGAAACATGTCCATACTTCCCGTAGCGGTATCACTAATGGCATCTTTTATGTCAGCCATAACACTTTTAGGAGTCTCCGCGGAGAATTATTACTACGGCATGCAATTCGTCGTAATAAATATTTCATACGGCATCGCTACCCCCATCGCTAGTCGGCTTTATTTGCCGGTGTTCTTTGGATTGCAAAAAACTAGTACTTACGAATATTTAGAACTAAGATTCGGGCCGCGGATACGAATGCTGGCGTCTTTAACGTATACATTACAAATGATTTTATACAATGGAATTGTACTCTACGCTCCAGCGATAGTACTTGAAGCGGTGACTGGATTGGATAGATTAATATCTATTCTGTTAGTGGGCTTGGCTTGTACGTTCTACTCCACCCTGGGCGGTATGAAAGCGGTGCTGTTTACGGATCTGTTGCAATCGCTACTCATGTTTGGAGCAGTATTCAGTGTTGTTGTTTTCGCTTCCGTTCAGCTCGGTGGGTTTGAGCAAATATTTGTGATTTCAAAAGAACGCGGGCGATTAGATTTTACCAAGTAAGTTTATCTCGTATTCATATTATATTGAGATATCTTTTATAATAAACATTGAAATCTTTTCTGTTTTTTTTCAGTTACAGTGTCGATCCAACGGAAAGACATACCTGGTGGTCCTTGATCTTTGGAGGGCTTATAACATATTTATCATTATACGCTGTGAACCACACACAGGTAAATAGCCTTTGACTGCATATTTTTTTCAACATCAACCAAAAACATTTTCACTAAAAAAAAAATTGCTAGATAATTTGTTAAAACACGTTGATTCCAAAAAAAAAACTCATAATTCTTTAACATTAGCAATTATTGTACAACATTATTTCACTTCCTCTTTTAATTTATTCGGAAATGTTGAAAAAAAAACTATTGGTAAAAAGGTTTGACGTTACACTGTTTAAACAATTACTATTATATATTTATATTATATATATAGGTGCAGAGGCTGCTGACGGTGAGCACACTAGATCGATCTCAGCAGTGCTTATGGTGGAGCTGGCCCGTGCTGTCCGTGCTCAGCGTGGTGACCTGCATCAGCGGGCTGGCGATCTTCGCCGTGTACAGAGACTGCGACCCGCTAGCCAGTCGTGCTATCACCGCGGTAATTTATACAAATTGATCTAAATATTTTAGGCAGTGAACTAATATTCGAAATTAATTGAAATACCCGTTATCCAATATTATGTGACCATCAAACTATGTTTGTGTTAACATTCTTTTATAAGAAAGAGGCGAAGTCAAGGCAGATTATTTAATATTAAGATTAGATTTTTTTTACTGATCTTTAAGTATTTACAATATGACAGGTAAAGAATCGAATGTAAAGAAATGAACCAAGTCAAGCAAGTTTCTGATGCAATAATAAATATTAAGGAAAGAAAATCTACATGTAACTTTACAAATAAACAATTGAATCGTTACCGTTCTTCGAATTAGTTGAAACGTGACACTACACGTTTTGCCCGAGCATTGCCAGTAGTGTAGTAAACAGTCCAATGTACTGATTTATACTATCCAAAACTTGGTGCTGTTAATATTTATAATTTCATATA
>JAODUI010000031.1:3681274-3691763 GCA_027563995.1 Papilio gigon
GATTTATACTATCGTATGAAATCAACGATGTCAGGGCAGTACGATGACCTCACAAATAGTCGATAGAGTAAACACGCTTGAGACTGACATAAGAGTCTAGAATTTAATACGACAAATACGTGTAGCGTCTTATCTAACAGAAAGTATAACGGATTTATGTTTATGTGGAGAGGTCATGTAAAGAATTTAGCTAAAATTACTGACACACTTATTTAAAATGTATACTTTCAAACTGAATATAAGAAAAAACAACTGTTTAAAGAAAAATTCTGGTTCTTGAGTAGTATGGAAAAATAAAGCTAGGACTTGCCTAGATTGATTCCTGCCCTATCTAATGTTTTAATGTGATTTCTGATGGAACTATTTTACATAAAGAGAATTCTAAGCAACGTTCAAATTAGTTTTGTGTACATCTCGCAGCGAGCTGTTGAATAATTTTAATTAATACTTAACACATCCTAGTTGTTTATGAATGTGGTATAATGTAATTAACTTACGTATTTTCCTTATTATTCCACATATCCTTAACTACTAAAGTAATTTATACAAAAAGTATATTCTTTAACCAGCCTTAGGTGTGATGCCTTTAAGAACAAAGAGGAAATAAAAAAAAAAAAAAGTTTAACTGAAAATAATCACGATGTCTGGCTACAGACAAAAGTTTTCGAAACAAAATCCGTTTAAATCCGGTTCCATCCGGTTTCTCCCGTCTATCATTACATTATTATGAGAAAACTTTGTACTCATTTTAAAATTTGGCACAAAGTTAATATAAGTACAATAAGGGTAATAAAAAAAAAAGTCTTTGATAATTTTTGAATTTTAAATAATAGAAGATCACTTCTTTAAATGATCTACAATAATCACTGAAACATCATTAGTGTCCTACTTATGAAAACGGCTTAATTCACATGTAAATCGGTGTCGGTGCCGATTAATTTAGAGCCCACTCACCGGGAAGAAGAGCCCCTAATGGGTTCGAAACTAGTCGGTACCGACACCGATTTACACGTGAGTTAAGCCGTTTTTAAAAGTAGTATAGTGAAATGTCTCACGAAAGTTTTAATAATTTAATCATTAGTTTCAATATGATCAAACACTTGAATATTGAAGCTGAGGTTTAAAATCCTTGAAGTCATTATGATGCGTCACTTATCATGAGGTTATCTTGAGTTTAACATTACTATTGCAACGTAACAATTGTTACAAAATTATGACATACATTATCTCCTCGATGAATACAATTATTGTTACATATTTGTTGAGAGATCGCATTAAACAAATGTCGAGTTGTTTTTATCTACTTGAGAAAATGAATGGCTATTAATAGAACGGGTTCCAAGGAAATATAACAATGCGAAATATTATGTTTTTTACAGTTTATTGTACTATTGTACTTATCTCATAGTCGCGGAGAATACTAAGTTACTTTTAGCCATGTTATCTTTTGTATTACCATTTTGGATTTGATATGAATCTTACTAATAGAAGTTTGGATGGATAGTTATAACGGTACTCCAGAACGACTAAGCAGATCTGGATGAAAGAAGATTTGGAATAACATGTAATTCGGTATTTGCCATGCAGACGTAGACACGGGCGTCAATTAGTCTAATAAGAGTCACGATTGTTAGGTTTTTGCAGATACTAGTAGGTTTTTGTTAATTTACTCATATTTCTAGTAATCATTTTTGGCAAGCTTGTGTTAGGATATGGTTCATTATAGTCGAATGACGGGATTTGAACCCGCGAATGCTAGATCAAGTAGTCCGTACCCATAACCGACGGTTATTGACGCTTCGTCATAAACATTTTGCATCAGACCATTCATTAATTTATCTTTCAAATCGTTTTGAACAGATGGATCAGTTGATGCCGTACTACGTTGTAGAGGCGATGCGCCGCGTGCCAGGTCTCGCAGGCTTGTTTGTAGCGGGGATATTCAGCGCCTCTCTCTCCACCATATCAGCCGCCTGCAACGCGCTGGCCGCCGTCACACTCACCGACTATGTAGGAAGGTATGATTTCCTTCATACTGTTGTAAGTAACTTGCGAGCGTGGAAAGGCATATTATTCAATTTAGTTCAACTATTTTTGAGTCTGAGATATACATATAATAGAAGTTTGTTGTCACATTAAAAGTTCGTAGTATCATCATCTTCGTCATCATTATCATCATCAACAGTCCCTGTCTGTCCCCACGGTTTGACATAAGCCTTTCCCAATGCCTTTCACAGTATGCGGTCCTCCGCTTTCCGCATCCAACGCCCTCCTGCCGTCCGCACTAATTTCGTAGTATAATTATAACAATTTATCATCATCATCAGCCCTTGTCTATCTACTACTGGACATAGGCCTTTCCTAATGCCTTCCATAGTATGCGGTCCTCTGCATTCATCATCCTAACAACAAAGTATCGTATGAAAATAATTTTTTTTATAGAGAGGTTGCAAAGTTCGGAATTAATTAATTTATTCTAACAAGACAAGACAAGCATGAGTGTACGGAATCGATTGGTTTTTATAAGCTTATAAGATCTTGAGTTTGTTAGGTATACTCGATTAATGTTTTTTTTAATTAGATGGAAAATAAATATCTAATGTTAGTTTAGGAATATTTATATGAAACATAAAAAAAAACAAAATAAATTACATTTTTACGCTAATTGTACCTAGTTATTTACATATAGTTATTTCGCAATCAATGTTGCTAAGGTGTTGCGTTACAATATTTCGATTGAAGGTAATTTTGCATTTTGGCAAATATTTTATTATGTTAATATATTACCGCGAGGCAATTCGATTCTTGTATTCGGTTTATCGGATCATTGTTGTAGTTGTTAAGCAACTATACATTAGTACATACATTTGTCTATGTACGTATATTACGTAGATTAAAAAAAAAACATGAAAATTTATTTTGAAGTTAATTAAAAAACATAGAATCGAAGGTATAATTTACTTGATAATAAATTACCTTAGTATAACTTCTGAGTTTTACATTATATATCTAAATTTCTTCTGTTAATCAATTAATTTATCGGTTAATTAATCAGTTAGTTACATACTTTTTCATATCAGTAATTTTTTGTTAACTTACTAATATTTCTTGTAACTTGAAAAAGCTTGTGTTAGGATACGGTTTACAATACTCGAATGGCGGGATTCGAACCCACGACCGCCAGATCGGTAGTCTGTAACCATTAGGCTTTTAGCACTTAATTAATCTGTTAATGCTATTTTAAACTTACCAGATGGTTCCAAGTGAACCCATCGTATGTGCCGTGGCTGACGAAGATAGCGGCGTGTGTATACGGCCTCGTCTTCCTTGCACTGGCATTCTTAGCTCAGTACTTGGGCGGTGTGCTGCAAGCGGCGCTCACCATCTTCGGCGCGGTCGGCGGCCCACTGCTGGGAGTGTTCACACTCGGAATGTTTACTACATTCGCTAACGAGCTGGTCAGTACTTGTCATCGTCAGCTCACTATACCCCATAGAGAGACTTGAAACCTACCTCACTATCAAGGATTGTCAAACATAGCCAACAACGCTATCCCAATGCTGGGTCGACTTCGAATCCTCAACAATGTTGAGTACAATCCGGCCAGGTTAAGAGTTTAACGACTGCGCCACCGGTACTCGGTACTTATTATATGTAGACTTTAATAAACTAAAACCCACTCTAGGTAGTATCGTATAGTGGGTGTGTCTGCCTACAGCTACAGTGTGGGTGTTCCTGTAATGATTGTTTGTAACAGGGTGCGTCATTCGCGTTATTAAGCGGCATGGCGTTGACTCTATGGATGAGTTTCGGCGGGCCGCGGCCGGCGCCCGTCAAGCTGCCGGTGTCGGTGGCGAGCTGCGCACACAACGTGACCTTAACGGCCCCGCCGCCGACGGACCCGACTGGATACTTCTATTTGTACAGAATCTCTTACATGTGGACCAGTCCGGTGAGTTTAGATTTTTATTGTGTTGGTACATCACATTTTTTTTTTATAAAGATTATCGCACCTATTTATTGTTAGGCTTTTGTTTTTCAGCGAGTTTCATTTTTTTATTTCTCTATGAGATATGCGGTACATCATATTTGCAGCAGATGCTAGCTGCTTGAAGAGTTGCAGCTCAAACCGATTGATGTTGGTTGTAATAATTTTATTTGACCGGACATCAACGCGGCGGTACGATTGTGCCAGCTTGTTTCTTAAACAAGATGGGACAAACATAGAATAGGGTTTGACATGTCCACTATGGACAAGAAGCCAAAAAAAATATTAAAAAAAGCGTTCGTTACTAGTGTCCTTGTTACTTACGTCATATTATTGTTTCTGTTTCTTTGCATAATAATTGCCTATCTGTTCTTCTTTTGTGTGTGCAATCCTTTCCACATCTTGTTGAAATCTAGTCTAATTTAATGCTTTCACATAATTTTATTAGCCAATTTATTTTCTATGTAATTCGTATATATTTGTTTTTATTCGTATAAAAAAAAATAGCAATTTTTACTTTCGATTTAAGGTGTGATGTTTCAGGCCCTCGCTAGAGTAGTAAGAGACAATGCTAATTTTTTTCTTCATTATTTTACGTAATTTGTTTTAATAATTAGAAAATTTTCAATATATTTAAAATGTTAAATGTTTTATTTTTAGCAAAATGTTGTTTTTTTTTCAATTGTTTTTAATGTATTATATCCAAATGCATAAAATTGTTTTTAGATTGGATTCGTATGGGTACTAGTGATTGGGTCTCTAGTATCATTAGCAATAAGGAGACAGCCGCCGTGGGAGCGCGCCGGCAAGTCCAGCCCCGACCCCGCGCTGTTCACACCCCCGCTAGCTGACAGGCTTCGCGCGAAGGAACATAAGAAGAATGGAATACAGGTAATACTTCGTAATTTTAACACTAATCACTGTCAATTTATATGAATTATTTCATCCATCCAAGCTTGGTTGTAGTGTTTAATATTTTTACACCCTGTGTCACCCCTAACATCGGTTATTCATAAATTTATTCATATTAATCATCAATCAATCAATTTAAATTTTCGGTCGACAACGCACATACACTTTCACAATTCATCGGATGGGTTCTATTTTGGTTCTATTTATCAATTATTTATTTTAATTTTAATCATAGAGTATATGGACATAATTAAAATTACACCAAGGAGTTTAAGATCACATTAAACTCGTGTAAATTTTGACGTTTTATTTGTTTTCGTGATTTCTTTTCTTCGCTTTGAAATTTTCACAATTAAATAATTTCCGTTATTAACTTTTTACTTCATAAATATTTATATGAATATAATTTTGTATTATGAATTTAAATATTAAATAGCTTTTGTTATTTTTTTTTTATCAATTAAATTGATTGCACGCATGCTTTGTACTTTATATTATCTTAGTAGTTGGTTCACTGGATAGTTTTTTTTCTAGATGGACAACAATATAATTCTCTGAAAGTGCTACACGCTTCTTGCCTTTCGGTGTATATTGCTTGCCAACCAGGTTCGTATCTTGGACTATTTGTTTTATCATGACCATCATTAAATCGATCTCACAAAATAACGTTGGCAAGGTATAAAAACTTTTTTGTCACGCGCGACTTTAGTGCATTTAAAAAAAATCATGTATTGTTTTTTTTTTAAATGAGCCGTTTGAATATGGAAGCATTTAAAAGAAAGAAGTTTGTAATTTAATTAAAGTACATTTGTATCTTGTCAACTTTATTTTGGATTAAGAAATAAGTTTTTTACTGTTTATGGATGGACAAACAGAGGGTTTATTTTTACTTTAATCAATATCAATTTTCATACAGATATAATTATTATACACAAAGGTATCGTATCAAAATTGTTTTTTTTATGGTTTGAAATTTTTGTGGCTGAAAGTTTTTAGACAAAATATTCTATACTATACATCTCAAAGAAACGTCACAACTGAATTTACGACCTTTTTACGTATATCCTCTTTCCCAATATCCATCTATACTTCCCTAGCAAATACTGCGTTATATGTAAAATTTAAATATATAAATATATTTTTCAGTGCAAATTGCTGCAGCAGAGTGGCCAAGAAGATTAATTATAAAACAAATAAGTTAAGTTAGATTAATAATAATGTGATTGTAATTTATTTGTGTAACAGTTATATGCCTTTCTAGATATTTCACTCCGATGTTTTTCTGTGAGTGAAAATGTTTTGAAATTGTTTTTTTTTTATAAATTTTTAGTCGTACCAACAATAATGATCGAAACGGATTTTTTTTTATCAAATTAAATATTTTGCTATGATTTTTTTTTATAAAAAGAAAAATAACTTCGAACAAATTGATTTGTACTTAATATAAGATAGTACGTCAAGGAATGAATCTTGTAACACTTTTAGACGTTGGGGGCGCTAGTGAGAGCTGTCACAATTTTATTTGACTTATGTGACGTTTGCCGTATACATCTAGACGTATGTAGACATTTAACTGTATTCATCAGTTCCTAAGTATTTAGTTTGACATTCCTAGAATGCATCTCAAAAATCGAATATTTAATCCCACTATAAATTAGGTGAATGGTTTTGATTTTTATATTTTTTTTTATTACTATTATTATTTTGTGATTTTTTACGGTGCTTCAAAAGCATTTATAATTTTAATTTACTAAATTAAGTTGTTAGGATGTAAACCGGAGGCGCATTTTGAATTCCGGAATGCTTACTTCATCAATTCTTGCAATAGTTTGCATTGAAATAACAAATGAATGCTACGAAATTATTTGGCGGTCACTGACCTCTATGTCTAACTAGGCTATAAGCCGTGGTATTATGTGCCTATTTGAATTTCGCCATTTTGGCGCTGACGGTTGCGGTATTTAGCGTTGGTGAGAACTGAAACTAATAATACATAGAATTAAATATTAGTAACATCAAAAGTTGCGTTGAAGTCGAAACTAGGTTGAAGCTGTCATTTCCAAGTAAGACTGTCAGTGACATTAATTCAATTAAATATGAAACTAACCTTTTAGGAAAATACTATAAGAATAATATAACTAAAGCGAACATTGAATGACCAATCATTATAATATCATGAACATAAAACATTAACATTTACCGTTAATGACTTAAGTATGGAATTATACAGAAGAAAAAGAATTACTTAAATTATTTTTAGAACACAAATCATTTTATATTTATTTAATGTGATAGCTACTTAATAAAATTAGTAACAAGGCTGTTAGTGTTTGGATATATATGAAATAAATAATTTGCAATAAATGTAAGGTTTATTTAAATAATAATATTTATATAAAAACTTGACTCAAGAATGGACGCGTGCAACATATAGTGCTCTATACATAGTATGTTCAAAGATGACGTCATTGGAGTGTAATTGATTGACACCAAACCTCATTTGATTTTTTTATATATTAAAGTAAGGAAAGACAATATAAACCAATCGATGGTTTAAATCGACAGTACCAAGTACTAAGTAAGTTTCTTGAATTATTCGTATTGAAGGTATTGGTTTCATGGTTTTTGAATTTAAAAAAAAGTAGTAATGTTTTAAATTGAAATAATTATTGTAATGTTTGACATAAACAATAATGTGGCAAATGATTCAGTTTTTTGATTGTTTTTGTGTTAAAAAATATTAGCAGATTTTTGTTAATTTACTTATTTTTCTTTTACCACTCCAACTGAGCTCTAGGTTTGTACGATATGGTTTGACGAAAATAGTCCAGTGGCGGGATTCCAACTCGAACACGTGATCCGAAATCCGTATCCTTAACCATTAGGCTATTGGCGCTTTTTACTTACTTTTTGTGATTCTTTAAAATCTCTTAGTTTTAAATTACAATAATTAGTTAAGATGAAGCATGTAATGGTTGAAATAAAGCCTCGATACTTAATATGAGTGATGGTAAAATTTTCAAATTTTACTGTTTAATTGTTTAGAGAAATCTGACATCTAGTTTCATAGATATGTTGACTTGTATGTATGTATACAGTTTAGTATAAAGAAGATAGATTAAAGACCATGGACTGGACTCAGCGCTGGTAGGTCTCCCGCAAAGTGAATCGATCGGTCGTGATTGCGGGTGTACTTGGATAATGATCGTGGACCATCGTTGCGACCCTTGTTAGATCTACGGCCAGCATTGGACATGCGGCTGATAAGACGATGAAGATGATATTTTTTTTCCCGTGAACAATGAGTTAAAACGAAAATCCACTGCACATATTAATAGAACGTTTGATAATTTGTATGCATTAAATACGTTTAATTATTATTTTCATGTTTTATTTTGTGATGTAAATACCCTACTCTGCTTAATTTTATTCCTTCACTGAGATATCTGTGGCTTTACAATGCTAAATGGATCGAAAAGATTTTTAAAACACGTCAAGATTACTAATAACAAAAGGGCTTAACTCACGTGTAGATCGGTGTAGCTACCGACTAGTTTCGGACCCGTAGGGGGTCCTTCATCACGGTGAGTGAACTATAGGGCTAAACTCGTGGTCGCGGCGCGCCTGGCGCTACACGACTCGATCGGGCGGGGAGGCGGGGGGCGCGCTGTATCGACGAAGGACCTCCGACGGGTACGAAACTAGTCGGTACCTACATCGATCTACATGTGTGTTTAGACGTTTTTATTAGTAGTTTAGTGAAATGTCTCACGAACTGTTAAAACACAGTTCAACACGTCAAGATGTTTAAAGTACTATTATTTACTGCAAAACAATGCTACCATTCTGTTGATTGGAAATTGTAGCCATGAACATTTTTCAAAAAAAAAATCGTTTTCTTTTATTTATAAATAAAAAAAACCTATTTAAATTAATAAGTAAACACTACAAGTCTGCATAACGATAACACGATTCAGAGAATCTTTAAACGAATGCTTGGTTAAAAATAACTGAAGTCATTATTGTTACGTCTGGAAACTTGATTTATTGTGACTTGTATGAACCTTCCGGGAATTATATTAGAGAGATGTTGATTTCTTTTTAAAAGTTTTTTTTAAACTAAGGACGAGTCCAAAAACATAATTTAAAAACGCAAAGGATTGCGACGAGTTGCGATGTTTTTCAGTTTTATTATATTATAATGTGGAATGTATAAATGATTTATCTTTTATAACTAACTGGCCTTTGCCCTGGACTTCGTCCGCGCGGAATTAAAAAAAAAAACTATAAAGTACATAAGTAGCCTACACGCGATTCCCGCCTAATCTATCTCTTTGTCAAATTTCATTCAGATACGTTTGCGTGTATTGGAGTTACCGTTTAACAAATATCCATCCATTGACGAATTTAGTTTTTCGAATTTAAATTTGTTTTAAAAAACATTAACAAAACTCTTCGTACGAAAGATGCCAAGTAAAATTTTAAATTTAGTACAAAATAGTCAGCAAACTACGTTGTAACTAGTAATAAAATACGTAGTTTGTATTATTTTGTTGTGTGGAAATGGATTAAATAATTGACGACCTTTGCATTCTTGCAATACTGTTTATAATTTAATATGCATGAATTATTTATGAATACGCCATACCGCGAGATGCAGTGTTGACAGTGTGGTTAGTCTAATAACGTTCAAGTTATAAAAACATTAAAATAAATATTTCAAGGTGTTTTTTTTTTTAATTTTACAGTCGTAAACTTTTGTAAAATATGTTTTGTTTGATGTTTGAAGATAAGTTATGTTTCAGATAAGAGATAATATGGCTAGATGATAAATGCTCACGGTAGTGTATGTCCATTGTGCCGAGTGACGACTGTACTGTTTGTTGAATTATCTCCGATCACAAGTAAGTCATTGTTTTCATTTAAAAATACATTTTAAAGGAGTTAATGAAATTATCAATAAAACAAAAGTCCATATGAAATTAAGTCAAAATTAATACATACCCTGCAAGTAACCAAAAGTGATAGGCAGACTTAACCAAGTAATAAATTAGATTCTTTTTTTAATAAATAACAGAAGGTAGAGCTTCGTAGTTTTTTACACAACACTTAATTGTCATATCGTTCCCTAAATAGGTCTTTAGTAAGTCTTTCTTTTAAATTTACATATATTTCTTTAACCATTCCAACTAAACTCTGGCTAGTGCTAGGATATGATCTATGGCAATAGTCTAATGGCGGGATTTGAACTCGACCACGTGTTCGGAAATCCGTACACTTAACCATTAGGCTATAGGCGCTTTACTTTTCACATATCTATCAAAAATTTTTTTTTTCTGAATTTCAGTTTTTTTGCTGATGTAATTTTTTTAATTTAATTTCAGTAAATATGGAAAGGTCAGTGTTCAGACCGGCGGATTACGCCATTATGACGGCGTCAATCGTGATATCCATCGTTATTGGGCTTTACTTTCGATTCAGTGGCGGCAAACAGAAGACTAACGAGGTTTGTAGCAAATGTTTATTTTACAAAGGGGCCGTTCAAGTATTACGTAAGCAGATTTATTACAATTATTCGACTTCCCTCCC